>JANHGL010016528.1:30993-49380 GCA_024611195.1 Ceyx melanurus
TGGAGACATTCCAGCCCCCCCTGGATCTGTTCCTGGGTGACTTGGTCTAGGTGCCCCTGCTCTGGCAGGGGGGTTAGACTAGATGATCTTCTGGGTCCCTTCCAACCCCTCACAATCTGTAACTCTGTGACTCTGTGGCTCTCTAAGGAGCTGCTTTCCATCCCGTCTACCCCTAACCTGTACCAGTGCATAGTGTTGTTCCTACCCAGGTGCTGGACTCTATGCTTATCCTTGTTGAAATTCATTAGGTTTGTCTTTGCCCAGCTTTTCAATCTGTCCAGATCTCACTGGATAGCAGCACAGCCTGCCAGTGTATCAGCCAATCCAGTTTACTATCATCAGTAAACTTACTGAAGGTGCACTTTATCCTTTCATCCAGGTCAGTTCCCCTAAAAGTAGAAATTCATTTTGTACCATTTTTATTGTTCTTTTTGCTTAGCCAGCAGAAATGTAAAGAGGAAGGCTACATGAGTAACTCTCCAGTGTTTTGGTGTCAGAATATCCATGGTCAAATAGAGTTTCTTCATGTAGTGAGATGGACTTGATGATCTTAGAGGTCTTTTCAAACCTTAATGATTCTAAAAGATAAATGTTTTGTCCAGTTTCTGTAGGGACACATAGACTTTTCACTTCTATACCCATACCTTCCCTGAAAGGCATCCCTGAAATATTACAAGAAGAAAGTACTTTCATTTTTTTGAGGTAGCAGTGGTCTCTTCTTGATTTACAAGAGGGATCAAAGAGAAACTCTCTCAAATGAGGCTGCTCTCACGTAACTCTGCTGTGTCTCTAGTTGGTGAGCCTTTTGGGCAGAGGTGTTTTTTTTTTTTTCTCATGGGCATATAACACCTTCAAATATCAACTGAAGTATTAATACACATAATAGAGGCAGGAGTTCTTTTAGCCCTCAGAAGAGCATTTTTTAATACAACCTTTTTTCAGTGAAAATGAAATTCACCCTTTGTGCCTTGTACTAAACACAACAGACAGAATACAAACACCTAATTAGAAAGAAAAGGCTTGATGTTTTACTAGGGCCATCCTGAAGAACATTTGAGTTTTAAAGGAAATAGTAAATAAAATAAAAAAACTACCAGAGGAGTAATTGGCTATTTCAGTTATTGTCCACTGTTGCATGTTTTTGAATTATTTAATATCTTTCATTTATCCAATCTACCTGCAAATGTGAACAGGAAAGGGAAAGGTTTATTTTTTTTATATCTGTGCAGAAAGTCCAAGCTTCATAGAATTTCAGTGACTGAAGAGAGTAGAAAGGAAAAGAAACAAATTTTACAAGTAAATGTTTCTGCAATGTTATAGAAAGGAAATAATCCTTCTGATATGAGTCCTTGCTTCAAGAAAAAACAAAAACAAACAAAAAAAACCCAAACAGCAATTGATAGTTTCATTTAAAATTGTTTTATACATTGTCTTTTACCAGTGGACTGTACATCATGTTTCAGTCTGGCTTTCCATGGAAGCGGAAAACAATAAACAATATTAACCATATTAAAATGTAATAGTGAAGTGCAATTTGCTTAGCCATTACCAGTGGAAAAAACTTTCCTTCACAAAACAAACACTTCTCATAGGTCAGAACTTTCAGTCTAACTGCCTTGATGGACCCACACAATTTTCACACCAGAGCAATGGGAACAGTAATTCCTTATTTTGCCATACACTAAAAAATCATAGATGTAGGCATTTGGTTGATCCTAAGGCACAATAATGTTAATAAAAAGAATAAAAAGTCCATCCTACTCAAAGGTCTCTTTTCTGTCTCAGGTCTGAAAAATGCAGTGTGCCCAAAAGCCTGTAGTTAATTACATGAGTTAGAAATGGGCTTTGTCATCCTATGTCAGTGCACTGTTTCTTTCAATGCAAGATCATTAAAGAAAGTATGATGTCAGTGAGGAGTATTTCTACAGTGACTGCTGTGAGGATTTTATATTTAACATTCACATGATAGTACACTGACTGGCAATAGAAGATGGGAGCTGCTACAGAATTAGAACACCAAAAAACCAAAAAGACAGGTTTTGCTTTGGTAATTTCAAGCACTGTAGGAATTTATCTATATGCACTAAACTGAACTTGGTTAAAGTCAGTAAGGACACATGTTTATTTCTGTCAATAGTGATGTCCAGATGGAGATCAATGACTAATGCTGTCCCTCAGGGTTCTTTACTGAAACCAGTGCTGTTTAATATCTTCATCAGTGACACAGACAGATGCAGATGACATGCCTGAAAGATGGGATGCCATCCAGAGGGATGTGGACAAGCTTGAGAAGTGGGCCTGTGTGAACCTCATGAAGTTCAACACACACAAACACAAGATCTTGCACCTGGTTTGGGGCAATCAATGCAAGCTTTGGGATGAAGGGATTTAAAACAGGTCTGTGGAGAAGGATTTGGGGGTAGTAGTAGACGAAAAGTTGGATATGAACTGATAATGTTAGCTGCCAGCCCAGAAAGACATCCATATGCTGGGCTACATCAAAAGAAGTATGGCCAGCAGCCTGAGGGAGGCCATTCTGCCCCTCCACTCTGACTGAACCCTCCACCATAGACAGGTCCCAAAACTGAGCCCTTAGGGACGCTGCTTGTGACTGGTCGCCAACTGGATTTTACTCCATTCACCACCACCCTCTGGTCTCGGCCACCCAGCCAGTTTCTAACCCAGAGAAGAGTCCTCCCATCTATACCATGAGCTGCCAGCTTCTCCAGCAGAATGCTGTGGGAAATAGTGTCAAATGCCTTACTGAAGTCCAGGTAGACAACATCCATCTCCTGCCCTCATCCACTAGACAGGTCAACTGATCACAGAAGGAGATCATGTTGGTTAAACAGGACTTGCTCTTCATGAACCTATGTTGGCTGGGCCTGATCCCTCCATTGTCCTGCACTTGACATGTGATCACCCCCAGGATGAACTGTTCCATAAGCTTTCCTGGGACTGAGGTCAGGATGACAGGCCTGTAGTTCCCTGGATCACCCTTCCTGCCCTTCTTGTAGATGGGTGTCACATTGGCAAGTCTCCAGTCATCAGGGACCTCCCCAGTTGACCAGGATTGCTGATAAATGATGGAGAGTTGGCCTATTGTAAGAAATGAACAATTCATGTCCTTTATCTTCTTATGTGACAGCCTTTTGAGTCTTTTGAATGCTGTCTTCTGCATTTGTCTGTGAAAACAGTCTTTATGATCTCTGCAAAAAGGATATCTGAGATTCAAGCTCTTGCAGTTAATTCCTTTGTACTGTTTTCCATAAGGACAAGTGGTAGGATCCATCTGAAGGTTTTACCTGAAAAGAATTCTGACTTCCATGTACTGAAGGAAGTTAACTTGCCTGTGTTCTTTCTTAAACATCACACTTCTCTGGAAACAAATCTAAAAAATAAATAAATTGGATGTTATAATGAGGACATGACCTTACAAGAACAGTCTGTTTTCATCAGAAGCTGAAAGACCCAAGGAACTGCCAGTTCCCTCTCAAAGATGTCTGGTGTGTAAAAGAACACCATAAAAATCACTCTTTTTCTTATGAAAGATCCATTGGCTACAGTTCCAGCAGAAGCAGTGGTTTTCCCATGAACTACTCATTTTTTACATTTGCCATGTAGCCACCTGGAGCTCCTTTCAGACTTCTGATAAACATTATGCTCTTCCTGAAGTGTATATAAAGATTATAGTAATTGAGAAGTCAAGCTCTGAGTCTTTACTTAATGGAGAGTGTGAAGAACTCCTCCAGTTCATTTCAAGAGATACTATTTGGAATTGTTACCATGTAAGTTTGCAAAGGGACAGTCACATCGCAGAAAAAAAAAATTACCCCAAACTGTTATTCTTCAGGATGTTTGTATATTGTCTCACATCACTGTACACCTCAACATCTGTTCTGGTTTGAGCTAGAATAGAACTATTTCTCTTCAGTCATTTTAATTCCCAGCTTATTCTCTGCTAACTAACTGCACTTTCTGAAGTTAACTGTATATTGTTGCAGCCAGTGTCTGCTTCTGGCAGTGAGAACACTTGATGTTTATGGTCACTACTAAAGACTGCAGAAAGGCTCTTGCTTATACTTGCTCCTGTGCATATCAAGGCCACAGCTGGATCTTGTGTAGCACATTGGGGGGTGCAGAAAGTAAAAGGCTGCACCTGCAGAAAAGGGCAGACAGGACAGGTGGCCCTAAATTGACCAATAAGATATTCCATTCCCATCATATTCAGCATAAAGCAATGAGGGTGATGAGGGTCAAGTTCTCTTCTTCAGTGGCCAGTGTCTAAGGAGGACTCTCTCTGCTCTGCTTTCAATCCCAGTCTAAGTGTTTCTGAATCCAGTTCCAGAATCCAGCTCCTGAATCTTATTCCTGGCTGCCACTGAGTCCAGTCTGGAACTTCCCCAGTGTCTGCCTATAGTATCAGTGATGTAATTACCATCATGTCAGTTGGGTTTGATATTGTTTTTTTCATGTGTTTGTATATAATTCACTTTATTATTTTAATTAAAGCTGGTTTAGAATTCTTTTCCAGTCTCTCTCGCTTAGTCCTTTTTTCTTCCCCATTGGGATGGGAGAGGGGTTAATAGCATCTGTCATTCACCTAGTGGCCAGTCCAGCCTTAACTCTTGACAAAATCTTATAGAACTCTTTGTCTGCTTCTGGCATATATTTCCAGCATCAGATACGTCAAACTATTGTGTAATATACATTCACAGTAACGTGTAAGACTGCTAAATCTGCCAGGAATCAGCTAAAAATTCCTGTCAAATTCTAATTCATTGCAGTTCATGTGCATTGAGACATTTTTAAAGAAAGGGTTTTTGGGGTTGGGATTTTTTTTTTTTTTTTTCATTTTTCTTGGAAGGCAGAGAACAGTTGTTTTGATTTTCTTAAGAAACACATAGTTTAATTTATAGCCAGTGAATACGGAGAACAGTTACAATAAGAGAGCATTATCACTTCCTGATCCACTGCATTCCCCTCTGCACTTCATTGATTAGTGTAGTAGTAGTAAGTGATTAGTTGATTAATAGTGTTGAAGTCACGTTAATAGAAGTTACTAGCAGCTCTCAAGATATCTTCTGTCTCTCTTTTTAAATGCTCCATGACTGTATTACATGATAATAATAAAACCTGTGAGAAAGGTTGACAGTTATAAGCATTACAATTAAACACTCTTAACATTAAATGTGTAATCAAAGTTATCTCTTTGTTCTTGGACTGAAGAAATAAATAGGTTCATTTGACTCTTAATTCTTAATTTGTGTCTTTCCATAACATCCTGTCATTTCTCTCAACACTAAAGCTAGTATTACTTTTATTTCAGTGATTTTGGTTTCTCCAGTTTGTCACCTGTGTCTAAAATACTTATTTTTCTGAACTCAGATGTTACTTATAAACATCATAACAAATGGCAATGCACAATTATTTTTTAAGTGTTTCTTTTTATTTCTGTTTTTGATAATAAATCTGATTTGAGATAATAAACACTATTTATTCACAAAGATTTGTTCCAGAAGTTTGAAATTCATTACTATCTTCTCTGCCTGCAATATAAGCACACATCACAATTTGCCAAATTTCATAGGACTTGAAGACCTTATCTCACAAATCTCAAAGTTTCTGTTACCATCAAGGTTCCTGATGCTGAAAGACAAAACATTGCCTAATGCTTTTTCAAATCAGCAACTTGTGCCCCAGTGATTCTGGTGGCTCTATCATTCTGTATTCAGCATAGCAGGATTTCTTCTCAACCCCAAATCTGACAGTCCAAAGAGGTGAGAAACACATCATGAGACAGCAAATGTATCATAATACTGCAAAACATTAGTCTATCTTTACCAGTGTTATGCTTCTAGTTTTACATGCCAGTGTGTCATTATTTGTCCATCTCCTAACAAAGATGTCTTCCTGCCATGCTTAATTTAATTTCATCTCTGGAATTTTGATTAGAGCAAAATTCAACATGATGCCCATAACCTGAGTGATGTGTTTAGTGTTTCCCTGTCATATAGCTGTTTAGTAGTTTTAACTCTTAGAGAAATAGTGCTTTTCAGTTCCCAAAATATTATATGTTAAATACAATTTCATTTGATTCCAATTTAATTGTATCTCTTATAAATAGTAATGCACATAGCAATAATTGGTGCCATGTTTTATTTACACAAAGTAGATAGAAATAGGACATTGAAACAGAAAACTGTTGATTTTTATGTCAGTGGTTACTACTAAATTGTTCATCAAAGTGAGTTGAATGATTAATTCACTGAAAGTGGAGGAGAAAGTTTAAAAAATAGAAAATATTATCCATTTTTTTGCAATAATTATATGGGTATTTAAATTATTATTTCAAATATTCTTTCACAGATGTCTTCCAAAGATTAAATAACCCATGCTTACGTATTACAGACACAGAACAATTTGTTTTTAGAGGTGCTCATTAGTACATGGTAAAATTTTAGTTTATCTTTTAAAGCATTAAACAAGTCGCTACATTTATTTGTGTGATCTTCATAGATTTCTATTCCCACTTACTAAATGGAAATCTTGAATCTATTGTTTAATTGTAAATATTGTCTCTTTTTTTTCCCATTTTGTTTTTATTTTGGGTTTTTCTGCCTAAGCACATGCATATTTTTCTGTATTCCTCCATGTTATATGTGTTAGAAGCTACATAAAAGATCTGGAAAATTATATTATTTTCATTATGCCATCCTTCTGACACATGTAGAAACTGGATTACAAACTTTCTTCTGATTTGCCAGAAGTTATGACCTTGATTTAATATGTTAATTGCTAAATATCCCTACAAATTATTATTTGTTTCTTACTTAAATCTAGTCAAGAATAACACCTCTGCTAGTGTCAGAAGTCATGCATGGATTAGCACAAATATGAGGAAGTGGTAAAATTTTTTTTGCTTGCTGCATTACTCTTTTTATTCAGAGAGAGTGAAACATTCCTTCTCATATCTTACATGCAAAAAGTAAAAATTCCTTTAATATTTAAACTTTTAACATTACTTTCACTAGAAAAATATGTAAAGCCTACTGCACATATTTGCTCATTTTCTTGGTGATCATAAATAGCTTCTGTATGACTTGACAGATTGGATGTTCCCTCCAGAATTAATTTCAGGCCATTTGTTGGGTAGCAAGGGGAAACTCATATGACAGATGCCTGCACTGGTGTCAAGGGGTAGCAAGTTTCCGTTAAAACTTCTTCTTTTCCCTGCCTGTGGCAAAAAGGGTTGGTGCAGGGAAAATGGGGGCTGGGGCCAGCCAGGACCTGCTGGTCATCGAAGGGAAGAGCCACCACCAACATTTTTTTTAGACTGTTTTTACGTTTCTGTTCTATTTTGCTGTTCAACATTTACTGTTCCACATTTCAATTTGCATTTTATACAAAATATCTATCTATCTATCTATCTATCTATCTATCTATCTATCTATCTATCTATATTCTTTAATAGGTCTGACACAATTTAAGATAATATCTGTTCAAACCAGGACAACTGTCAAGCCTAAAGTTCTAATAGCACAATAGTTGCTCTTCAGCAATTATTCCTCTGTTAACAAAAACCCATTTTCCTAAGGTTATTTAAAAGAGTATTAGTCTAGTTCCAAAGTTATGTCTAGATTTAGTGTAATACAAAAATTGTCCAAACAGACTTGCATTTAAAACTATTTCTATATAGTACTTTAAATTTTCCGTAGCTGTATGTATTTGAAAAAATACTGTACTTTTATGACACTCATTTAAAAATGCAGTATTAAAAAGTATAAATCTACTACATGACTACTTACTGATACATACTTCTGTTATTGCTTGTAGCTTCAGAATTTTATTTTCCAGGGGAATATAAAGCCTGCATCTCAAACAATCTCTAAGAATAATCTTTTTCTGATCTGTCTACAAAAATGAATATTTATGTTAAACAACAGCAGGTTTTTAATAGGAAGTAAATGCATTGTTGGCTGTAAGTGCCTTTAAGAGTTTAACAGTATTGTCCATATCAAATGTTGTTTCCCAAATTAAAATAAAAAATTTAAATACTTAAAAATAAATTTGTAGGCAAATACTTGCACCAGATCCTTACATGGTTATTTTCACAGGAATAGCAAATGATAATTCTCTTCATTCTTACTGTCATACAACTGAATGCAGAACTTATTAATGCCCTTTGCCTGTATGGATTCATAATTGCCTGTGCATTGGCTGAAACAACATGACTATCTGTCTAGCTGCAGCACTCCCTGACTCCATTATTAACATGCTGGAGACTAGATTGCACTTTGATACTAGAAGCCACCTGGTAAAAGAACAGGCTGTGAAAGTGGCAACACCACTAAAAAAACGAAAATTTAGAAAGAGAGAAGAATGCCTTAGGTTTAGTTTTGTGAACCATCAGCCTGCCTGTGAAACACAGAGAAAGATTCAGCAAGGGAACAAAGCCATAAGCAAATGAGGTTTGCTCATATGAATTCACAGCACCTACCTCTAAGTAAAACTTTAAATCCAGATAGTCAGTGTGTGGTTTAAAGTGTTTGACTCATTATATCGAATTTATTTTTCACACAGAATCACAGAATCATGCAGGTTGGAAAAGACCCTTGGGATCATCGTGTCCAACCGTTAACCCTACTTGAAAGTTCACCCCTAGACCATATCTCCCAACACCACATCCAGGGATGGCAACTCAACCGCCTCCCTGGGCAGCCTGTTCCAATATACCACTACTCTTTCCATGAAGAACTTCTTCCTAGTGTCCAGTCTAAACCTACCTTGTTTAAGCTTGAAGCCATTCCCTCTACTTCTGTCACTTAGTACCCGAGAAAAGAGACCAGCACCAACCTCTCCACAATGTCCCTTCAGGTAGTTGCAGAGAGTGATGAGGTCTCCCCTCAGCCTCCTTTTCTTCAAACTAAACAGACCTAACTCCTTCAAACCATCCTCATATGATCTATTGTCCAGTCCCTTGACCAACTGGATTTATTACCACCGGCCACTACTCTCTGGGCCCATCTATCCAGCCAGTGCTTGATCCAAAAGATCATATTCTTGTCCAGGCTATGAGCAACCAGTTTCTCCATTAGCAAACTATGGGGATCAGGGTCAAATGCTTTCTGAAAGTTCAGGTAGACCACATCCACAGCCTTTCCCTCGTCCAATAGTTGGGTCATCTTGTCATAGAAAGAGATCAGGTTTGTCAGGCAAAGTCTGCCTTTCCTAAACCCATGATGACTGGGCCTGATCTGTTGATTATCCTCCATATGGCTTGTAAGAGCACTCACGATGATCTGCTCCATGACCTTTCCTAGCACCAAGTTCAGACTAACAGGCCTATAGTTACTTGGATCTTCCTTTCTGCTTTGTAGATGGGTGTTACATTTGCTAACCTCCAGTCCATTGGGACCTCCCCAGGACTTCAGATAAATAATGGAAAGTGGCTTGGCAAGCACATCTGCCAGCTCTTTCAGCACCCTAGGGTGTAACCATCCGGTCCCATAGATTTGTGTGATTCCAAGTGGTGTAGAAGGTCACTGACCATCTCCTCTTTAATCCTGATAACTTCATCCTGTTCTCACTCCCCGTCTCCGAATTTATGAGGCTTGATGTCCAGGGAATATCTTGTTCCACTGCTGGTCTGAGGCAAAGTAGGTGTCAAGCACCTCTGCCTTCTGCTCATCCTTTGTTACTAAGTTTCCTTCTGCATCCAATAAAGGATGGAGATTTTCCCTAATTCTCCTTTAGTTGTTGATGAATTTATAGAAACATTTTTTATTATCCTTAACAAGTGTAACAAGGTTGACCTCTAGCTGTGCTTTGGACCTCCTAATCTTCTCCCTGCGTTGCTTCACTACATCTTTATAGTCTACATGAGAAACCTGTCCTCTCTTCTAACTGTCAGACTCTCCTTTTGTTCTTGAGGTCCAGTCAGATGTCCCTATTTAGCCAGGCTAGTGTCTTTTCCTGCCTGTTTGTTTTTCAACAGGTATGGACAGCCTGCTTCTGCACCTGAAAAACTTCTGGAAGTATGTCCAGCCTTGCTGGACTCCTTTATCCTTCAGCACATCTTCCCAAGGGACTTTGTCAGTCAGTCTCCTGAACAAGGCAAAGTTTGCCCTCCAGAAGTCTAAGCTGGCAGTTTTACTAACCCCTTTCCTTGTTTCTCTAAGGATTGGAAACTCATTCATCTCATGATCACTATGCCTAGATGGCCTCCAACCTTTATTTCCCCCACAGGTTCTACCCTGTTCACAAGGAGCAGATCCAGGAAGGCACCTTCCCTGGTTGGCTCATTTATTAGCTGCATGAAAAAGTTGTCCTCCACACATTCCAGAAACCTCTTGGATTGTTCTCTCTCTGCTGTGTTGTACTCCCAGGTGATATCTGGGAAATTAATATCCCCCACAAGCACAATGGAAAGAGACTGTGAGATTTCTCTCAACTGCTTGTAGAAAGTTTCATCCATCTTCCTGCTTTGATGGGGGTGTCTATAGCAGACTCCCATGGCTATATCTGCGCCCAGCAGAGTTTAAAAGCAGTTGTTTAAAATCCCCACTGCTGAGGTCACTCTCTCGGGTGACTGCCCCCAAGCTGCCAGTGCTGGCTCAGGATTGGTCGCTGTAGCCGGCTTACAAAAAGGCCCCCAAAAGAGCTTTTTGGCAGCCTTTTTTTTTGCTGTAGATTCCTTCCCCAGTTCAGTCTTACCTGCTCTGAAGCTGGTCTCCACAGCAAATGGCTTTTCATATATATGTGTACAGTCTACTTTGAGCTGGAGGGCCAGGAACTATTCTGTGCATTGTAGCGTACTCATTTCAGTGGTGCCTAGAAAGTCGACCTTCCTGTGCTCAGTTTCTGTCAGTGTTCATCTAGTCCAAATGAAAAAGCTGCTGTATCTTTTTTCCCCTGTGAATCAATGACATCTTCCTCAGCAGCAGAAAATCTCTGTCCCTGACTTTTCAGTGAATAGAGAGATTGCTTGTGCATATTTTTTTCAGTAGAAGCAGCCCATCTCCTCTCACACTGAATCTTGTCTGAGCCACAACGACAACAGGACAAAGAGAGTTCATCTTTTACATGCCACACATCCTGAGCTGTGATGTCAGACCCAGATCAGCACAATATAAATAAACTATTTTGAGAAACTTCAGAAAACTGATGAGATTAACGTTTTCTGTCTTGAAATATAGAACATTTATACACATACAGCATAAACTTTTCTAAAGACTGAATTGTGTAGGTAGCCTCTAAGAATAAAGGAGAACTAAAATGTACTCCTATGTGTCCTTTTTCTGTTTTGAGTAAAGATATTTCCTTAGAGTTTTGTTGCTGTTGCTGCTTTCAAACATAAGCATTCAGATAAAAGGCAACATGGGATTATTTTGAGATGGTGAAATAGAAATCAAAGAGAATTTTCAACAGGTCAGCAGCCTGTATGGCTGACTGAAAACTAAAGCCCCCATCTGCTGAAATTTTGATAAAATATTTGAGTCTTTTCTTGAAAAAAAAAAAAGTGCGACTAAAGGTTTCTTGTCATTTGAATGAGAATATTTCTGTAGCTCAGTAAATCATTTGGTCATACTTCTTCCCTCCCCCCAATTACAGAGGTGAAAAGAAAGTGAATAGAAGAATTTCGTGATCTTGCAGGTGATACAGTACATAGCACATAGGCAGACAGAAAACCCATTATTTTATGATACAGATTTCTACCTTAGTAAATAGCAAGAGATGCATCCAAATAATCACATTCAAAACAGTTTGGCACAATTGTCCTGTACTATGGAGAGGCCTGGAACTGGCTCTCAAAATCAGAGAGAAGCTTTGCCTCCAAATGAGTATCAGTGACATCGATTGCAGTGCATTATGGGGAACTTCCTTTGTAACTTTTTAAACGAGACATAGGATGTGAATTAATGGATGTCAGTTTCCTAGCCTTTAGAGAGTTTAAGTAATTCCAAAAGAAAAATGTCAATTGTGAGTGATACAACAGTTTGGCTTTTTAATAGCAGAAATCATGTCTATGGGCCTGTTTTTCTTTGCTTGTTAGATATGATCTCAGCATTCCCAAGAATTTTCTGTGATGCCTTCATGTAGGAACAAATGTAGATCTTCAATACCTAGCCAGAAGTGTGCTTTTCCATTTTAGATTTGTATTAAAATCTCTTAAAGATTTCATCTTGTTTTTAAAGATGCTTTCTTTTTAGCTGTGGTAATTGTGTCAAATATTTTAGAGGCAAGACTGAATCACATTTTATATGTTGGGGTTTTTTTTCTTTTAATTTCAGTCTTTCTTGCAAATAGGGAGTATTACCCCTGTTACTTAATTGTTCAGTATCAATGAGCCAGGTATCTAGTAAATAAAAATCAACAAATTTTATTAATCACATCCAAACTGACTTAAGACAAGAGTATTTGTACACTGTTATATAAAGTTAATGTATTCAGAGGTACCCACAAAATAATCCAATGTAGTATTTGGACTGTGAACCAAGACTTTAGTCAACTTCCACACTTGGTTCAGCAGAAGCAATGTTTTACATTTGTAATAATTTGGGAAATATTAAATGGAATTTGCCAGCTTACTGATAAAAAGAAAAAGCAAAAGCAGAAAACATAGTATGTTCAGAAATATTTTTTTTTTTCACAATTTTTCATATTTTCAGTCTTCTGAATTATATCAGCTGCAGTTTGGTTCATGATGAAAGCACATAAGAGTCATCACTGTTTTTCAGTGTTTGGCTGACCAGTACCAAGTTTATTTTTTCCTCATCATGATGGTCATATTTCATGGTCAGTGGCAATAATAAAAACAGTAGCTAATGAGCATAGCTTTATGTCACTTTTTTTTTTTTCCACAAACCTACTTCATGAATATTGCCTTTTAAAAATCAAAACAGGGTATGCTTCAATACCCAGCTAATAGAAGATTCAGGCTAGATCAAACAGAATAAAATGTCTCTGGACTTCACTTTGATTTCAGTATTAATTCAAAAGACAAAAGATTAAATAATCACCTCACTGAGGACACTTGCACAGCTCCTAGACTTTTTAAGTGCCAGGAGTTTATTTCAGGTGAATAATTAAGCTGTCAAATCCCTCAACTGAGAAATGAAAGCTGAAAAAAAAGTATTTCCTTGCAAAGTTTAGTGGTTTTGCTTATACAGGGAAATCAGCTGAACAACTTGGCTTTCTCATTGATAAGTTTCAGCTTCAGCTTCAGACAGTGCAGGCATTTCATATAGGAGCATGCATCTTTGTGCTGTTGTGCATACATATTGTGCATCTTTGTCCTGATTTGAGTGAGAACAGAACTAATTCTGTTCATTGATTTTGCCTTTCAGCTCAGTTCCTCTAACTGAGTGTGCTGTCTGAAGTCAGCAGCTTGTGTCCACAGGCAGTTTCTGCTTCTGGCAATGATAACACACCACTTTTAGAGTCACTACCAAGGATGGTTGTGCAGACCAAGGCCACTGCTGGATCTTGTGTGCCAGAATGGAGCTTTCAGAAAGTGAAAGGTGGCACCTTCAGTGAGGAGGGGACAGGACAGGTGACCCCAAACTGACCAGCATTCCATAGGTGTAATATTTGGTATAAAGCTGAGGGATCACAAGGGTCTCACCCCTTTCTTTGCCCTATTGGCCCTCTTTTGCAGGTTTGCTCATCTTGTCACAAATCCTCTTCCAGTTTCTTCCTTGGAGTGTGTGAGAAGGACTCTGTCTGTTCTGCCTTTGATCCCCAGCTCTGTTTTCCTGAGCCTCGTACCAGAATCCAGCTGTTGTACACAACTCCCGTCTACTGCTCAGTGTGAGACTCTGCTGGTGCCTGCTCCACAGCATCAGTGGTGGCAGTGACATAATTACCACTGGGTTGGGTTTAATACTTGTTTTGCATATATATGTATATATTCCATTTATTATTTTAGTTTTCATTAAAGCTGTTCTAGTGGCTGAAGAGCAGACAGACACTGAGGGACCTGGGAGTACTGGCTGATTACCAGCTTGTACAAAATAGCATATTTAGGAACCTTCTATATCTCAGAGACTTCAGAGGAAAAGATTAACTAATATACCTAATTAATGAGGTATTTTGAACCACCAGAAATTAAACAGCAGGAATATCCCTTTCACTGTTTCTAAAAGGCATTTACTAGTTTTGATCTGGTTTAGTTTTGAGAGATTAGCTTCTTATGGGCAGCCACAGTTCATCCTGTGAGTTTAATTTTAATTTACAAGTTTGGATCTTAATATTTGTTAATTAACAGTTCATTCTCTCATCCAAACTGCAGATTTCCCAGGTGATTGGCTAATATGTGCCTAAAGTTGTGCCATACGAAACTGTTGCACCTGGTATAGCATTGATAGGCTCTGCATGTCCATGGGATCTGGTTCATTCTGAAGCATAATTTATTAGTGCTTTATTTTTCTCTGTGTTTAATAAATTCTTAGCCTAGATGTTCCATATGTCATTCCTCTGCATCTTGGTTGTTATATGCCAGGATCAATTGTCTGACAGAACTGAATTGTTATGGGGGTCAAGAAGTCTATAATCGTTAATTAATAAATTAATTAGAGTAGTACTATAATCTTGTTGTTCAACTCTTTTGATGATTTTTAACGCCCTTCATTTTTTAATTCCATATTCCTCAATTTAATATATTTTCATAGATATTAATGTTTATATTGAAAAAGGTATTCTTTCTACATGTTTGTGAGCACAAGTTTTCAATTTATTTTCAGTGCAGAATGTAGTTACAGAAATGCAATTAAATTGTTTCAAATTTTGCAGTAACATTGTTATACGACTGTCCAATTTAAGCCTTATAAATGACTGAGGGCCTTACTTGATTTTGCAAATGAGACATTGATTAGTATATACAGTACAGAATAAATTAAGACTCTCAAGTCAATTTTAATGGCAGCTTATAATTAACCATTAACCAGGACAGTATAGACTTCCTCAGTGTTAGATGACAGGTTTTGAACCAGATCCATTTAGAAACACCTCTAGAAAGGGGAGAAAAAAATGGGAGAAATAAATTAGCTACATTTGATTGATGCCAGTTGATAGCACAGATGTAGTTTTGGTTTTATTCAACTCTTTCTGTTTGCAGAATTATGTCTTTCATCTGACACATACTTTGTGAAGGGGTTATACCTGCGTGAACTTCCCTCATTCTCTTTTCTGGAAGCAACACATTCTAGAGTCCAGAGTTCCTTCATCCAGCTGAGAAAAGGTTGGGAACAAAACTGTACTAGTTGGCAAAAGGACTCAATAATCTCAAACAATAAAGCCCATGACTTTTTGTAAGATCAGAATGCTTATAGCTGCAAATTCTATTCACTGACATCACTGCAATTACTGTTAGCAGACAGTGAGATGTATATAATTAAATTTGAGAAGTGTGTGGTTCAGAATTTGTGACTCACAAAGGAGTGTTTCTAACAAACAAACCTCAGTAAAAGTAAGAATACATAGTAGCAGCATTTCTGAGATTCAAAAAAGGTACTTGATGTACTTAAGCAGCTGTCATTTCAAAAATAAAGATTTGTTAAGGGTTTTTTTGTAGATTTTTCATTGAGGAAAACGGAAGTCTGGAAACTTCAGTGAGCAG
Source organism: Ceyx melanurus (assembly GCA_024611195.1). NCBI lineage: Eukaryota > Metazoa > Chordata > Aves > Coraciiformes > Alcedinidae > Ceyx > Ceyx melanurus. Next base: position 46,613 of record JANHGL010016528.1, read on the forward strand.
GATGCCATTGGCAGCCAAGCATATAAAAATATGGTGCATGGGGTGACTTTTACTACTTCTGCTATTTAAACTCCTATTTTCATGAGCTTATTAGCTACTAGTGATCCCTAAGGAAAAATACAATTAAAACTTAATCGTACCAAAAGCTGAGGCTCTTCTGATTCAGCGAACTTGTAATCTTTTATATTTAGTAGTTTACTTGTAAATGTCCTATTACTAAGAATGCAAGATACATAAATTAGCTTTGTTTTGCAATAATGCTGCTCCTCCAAACTGAGATGGTAGATTTTTCTATATGTCTGAAGACACTAAGGAATTCCGAGTGGATGCATTATTTATTTATTTATTTATTGCATCAGAGCAGAGCTTTTATTCTATTTAGTATTCTTACTGCACTCCCTTCCCATAGACAGTCCTGTTCTCCACAGAAGATTCAGACAGTTAAGAAAAGGTATGTGTGAATAATAGAAACAAGTTTTACAGAAAGTCTGATTGTTGTGGGTTTTGTTTTTGATTTTTATTGTTTGTTTGTTTGTTTGTTTTCCAAACCAAAAGCTAAGTGAAAATTATTTTAAAAAGAACTTGAAGAATTCTCAATCTTTTGGTGAAATCCTAAGCTATCAAAAACTTTTATTTTGAGGTAAATAGATTTTTCATTTTTAAATTTAGAAGTTCTAATGTTTCTACTGGAAAAAAGAATCATAGTTTATTCAGTGCAGTGTGAGTACTTTAATGCTTTTATACTTTTTTGACTCAGAAAGTGTTTTGCAGTAAGCTATTTCACACATCCGTGGTATGACTGAAATTTAGAATGATTGTAAACATGCAGAACTTTGCACCATTATTGCATTTTCACACAGGACGGTTCCCATTTACCCATGTTGGATTTTTACAGCAAACCTCTTAAAAAAACCTGTGGCAGCTTCTATTGTAGCTGTTGCTTTGATCACACAGTAGATTAAAAAATAAGAAATGCATACAGTATGTAACATCCAGTGAATAACACTGTGTTTCTGTTGTCTTAGATGCAGCACAATTGTGTTGTCACTTGGTTTAACAGAAAAGTAATGGCACTGGTCACACCAATTCTAATCTGAACCTTTGAACTTCTATTTGTGTTAAATTAGTTATCCAGTTGTCACTTATGACTGCTTAAACTAAGAAGAGAAGAAATTTGGAAATTAAGAAAGTAATTTCACTTATTGTGAAAAGTTACCATTTCAAACAAAGAAGCTTTTTATTTTAACAGTAATTGTCAAGGTTTTCACCATTTGGAATAGAAACATATTTGAGGTGTCAATTTACCACCTCTCAAATTGCGGTGTGTTGATTACACACCACTCAGGTTTCCAAGTTCAATCTCAATTATGAGGAAGCATAAACAATCATCTTCAGAATCAAAATGTCTTATTTACTAAGGTGTTTCTAAGTTAAAATTCTGACAGGCTTTTATTTTTTTCAAGGTACAAAAGATCTGTGCCTATTCAACAGACTAAAATTTCAGGAGCAGAGTTTGCTTTTGTTCATCGAGGGAGTCAGAAGCTTTTTAAAAACTAGAATTTTCAAAGTAGTTAAATAGTAGTTCAAAGAAAAAAAAACCACTTTATTATTATTTTTCATAGTGTGAGTTTAGCATCCTTACCAGCCACACTCTAGGAAGAAATACAATTAAAAGACTCAGAGAGAGTCTTTTACCTTTAGTAATTTTAATCAGTGATACATTTCCATAAACACTTTTTTTCTGTAAACAATTTGCAAGGGAATGTATTTCATGCTGTTGTAACATGCTGTGACTGACTTTATTCTGATACATTCAGGTGTTTTAAAACAACTGAAATAGGACCCATTCTGTGCTTGCTGGAGGGCACCATGTCACAAAGATTATAAAGCTATAAACTGCATTCTCCCTATGACTGACATTGAGACATCTAAAATTACTTATTATTAGACAGTTTGCAAATAACCCTTTCAAATCAAATTCAACTTACTAAAGCTGTACATTTTTGGTTAGCATACAGTTTATCCTATCTTAAATACCTGTCTGATTTTTTTCCATTAGGATGACAATATGCATCTTGTAACTGTTGAAAGTTGCATTCAAAAGAGTTTGACCACCCTGTGTGGTCTAAAACTTCAGGTGTATGATCAAAGAGATCATGATGTCAGAGATATTCCAACATACGTGCACTTGGTTCTTCCTACTCCGTAGGATCATTCTCCCCAGCTAAAAGAAAAATGAAGGGATGGTCTTACCTGTAGAAAGAACATTCTGTTAAAATTTATCTCATCTCCTTCACTCCTCCAGAGATATTCATGGCTGTTCATCAGGGTATATAGAAACACTGTTTCCTTGCAAAGCCTTTTGATATGTAGGAACTCTTTACAGTAAAACAGGAAGAACTGGGGTTTTTTTAATTGACAGTTTAACAGCATTCTTTATTTTTCTTTTTTTTTTTTTCTTTTTTTTCTGCCTCCCATCTATTTCCTGGTTTAGTTATTTCTGTCTCTGTTCTGGAACTTAAGTTCCCCAGAACATCTAGCATTTCTATCCATTAATTTATTTTCACAGAGGAATTTTGGAGGAAGGAAGTTCTTTCCTTAGTTGAAGAGGCTTGGGTTAGAGACCAGTTGAGTAAACTGGACATATTGGACATCCACAAGTCTATGGGCCCTGATGGGATACACCCACAGGTGCTGAGGGAGATGGCAGAGGTCATTGCCAGGCCACTCTCCATCATTTTTGAAAGGTCCTGGAGAACAGGAGAGGT
>JANHGL010016528.1:59860-81219 GCA_024611195.1 Ceyx melanurus
TGCATTAGGAGAAGTGTGGCCAGCAGGGCAAGGGAGGTTCTTCTCCCCCTCTACTCTGCACTGGTGAGACCCCACCTGGAAAACTGTGTCCAGTTTTGGGCACCCCAGTTCAAGAAGGACAAAGAACTAATGGAGAGAGTCCAGTGCAGGGCATCTTTAAGAACTGGGGCTCTTTAGCCTGGAGAAGAGGAGACTGAGGGGGGGAGCTCAGCGGTGTCTGTCAATATGTTCAGGGTGAGTGTAGGGAGGATGGAGCCAGACTGCTCAGTGTCATCCAGTGACAGGACAAGAGGCAATGGGAATCAGTTGGAGCACAAGAGGTTGAGGGGAAACACAAGGACAAACTTGTTCCCAGTGAGGGTGACAGAGCCTGGCAGGGGCTGCCCAGGGAGGTTGTGGAGTCTCCTGCTCTGGAGACACTTAAGAGCCGCCTGGATCTGTTCCTGGGTGACTTGGTCTAGGTGATCCTGCTGTGACAGGGGGGTTGGACTAGATGATCTTCTAGCTCCCTTCCAGCCCCTCACATTCTGTGATTCTGTGATTACATAATTAGGAACATTTGGTGTCCAAGAGACTACACATATTAAATTTAACGTTAAATTTGCATACAAATCTTTTTAGGAGTTTTGTTGAGAAAACATGAAAGAAATATATATGTATGAATATTTGTTTTAGACTAGACTATTTACTGCTAGGAAGAATTTAAAGTGTTTCAGATGAATAGATAAACTGGGAGACTAAGGACTGGAAAGACTGATAGGTGACTGGTGTATAGAACACATGTGCTCACCCTGCTTTTGTTCAATATTTTGTCTTCTAATCTTTACTGATGGCCTAGTTTGTAGTAATATTCCTGGGTAATTAATGAGAGAGAGAGTTAAATCATCCAGAGAGGACTTCTCTAGTCCTGCAGAAAGCCCATTTTGGTCCATGTGGATTTGTGATATTATGCCTCCTTAGGTACCCTATCACTGTTCCAAAGCACATAACTTCTAAGTATACATATTATTCCAAATTGCAGTTCTTCTTTCTTTTATAACAGAGACCTGCCACCATGCTGAGCATGGCTTAGTCCATGGACTGACTTCCTATAGATGTCTTTTGATTATTATTGGACTACTGTGACACAGAACAAGGGCATTGTTTTATCTAAATCAAGATGTGAAATTTGAAAGAAAGAAGTAAAGATAACTTACACTGTTATCTGATGTTGCTAATCAACCAAAACCAAGCATCAGTTTCTTGCTAATGGATGCAGTCAATTTGATATTTGTTTATCTTTAACTGAACTGTGATGTAATGAAAGGAACTGTATACAACCAAGGACTTGGGAACCTATGATGCAGAGCCTGAATTTTAGGTTCTCCTTCTTTACTTACTCAGAAGCCAGTGCTAACTAATAACCTATAGCATCACGTTCTTCCTGTGTTTGTCTTCACTTTTTGGTTGCATGCATCATTTATTTCACTCCCCAATCTATAGATAGCTTTGATGATGGGGACAGGGCTAGGGAAAAGCAGATTTGAGAGTTAACTTTTAGGCTTTAAATTAAACATCAGGATTATCACATCACACTAAGAAGATGTGACAACGGAGTGTGAGGGTACACAGGTAGAATTACTGTTTATCCACTTTGTGACACACCTGAAGAGTAGCCATCAGATTTTTTTCATATTCTCTCTTGTGACCAGTCCACTGATTTCATGTCTTATAAAGAATGACATAAATTATGCAGGTAGGCAGTAATATCTCACAAATTAAGTACAGAGGTCTTCAAGAGAGTGACTATTCTACGTATGTATAAATAAATGCACAACAGAGATTGACATAGAATTTGGGCACAGCATTTCTAAGGGTGTTTTATGTACTCAGGTTTTGTACTCAAATGTATACATTCCAGCCCTCATCACGCTTGAGGTGCCAAGCTTCTTCAATTTGTCCAAGCTTAAGATATTGTTATTGTAGAGATTTAACAAAATGTTCAAACAAGTATGTTAAATGGTAAAAAGATAGCACATGTACTGTACATTTTAGAAAAATAGTCAGATCTGGTATAAGTTTGTAGTGGGATCTAACCATCAATTTGAGATTTTTGGATATGTGTTGGTAATAAAAAATGTACATGTTAAATGACTCATATATCTGTCAGTTATGATTGTGACAGGAATACACTTACTTATACAGGTTTCTTTGTTTATTTTCGGCCCTTTGCTCAGCACTGATCTTTATTTTCTGCTAAGAAGTTGTGCTCACTTTCAGCTTGGAATGATACTGAAATTTAGCTAGTGTACTATGCATACATTTGCTTGGAAAGAGCTGAACAGTCTGCTAGGAAAGAGTGATCTCGTAGTGGGCACAGAGCCATTCAACAAGAGCTTCATGAACATGATTTTTAGGTAGAAACCAAATATTTAATCACTAATCTGTGTGCATTTTAGTCTACTGTGTGTTCATATTATTCTTTTTCCAAGCATACTTCTGTAACACATCATCAGTATGCCGAGTGATTCTGAATCTGATCCATGTAATTCCAGGAAGGCTGTCTTACATGCACCACCAAAGTCAAATTCTAAACCTTGCTAAGGTTATTTTTGGGGAAAAAAAAAAAAAAAGATAAATGAGTCACTTTTGCATGTTTTTGTTAATATGTACAAATAATGTTGTTATATAAACAAATAACACTTAGTATTTTCACTTTCATCTAGATTAATCTTAAAAATGGCAATTATTCCAGCAGTTTCTGAGGCATTGGAAACAAATCCACTATTCCTAAATTGGTTTTGCTTTTTTTCCCAACAATACATACCTTCATTTACCCTTTACTCTTCTTCATGCAACTGATAAGCATTTGGATATTGCTGGTGCTGCTCCTCTTCTGCACAATCGCCTGAATTTGTTTGGTCTGCTATTTGTAATTCATTTGCCTAAATACTCTTATTGTACAGTCCTTCCCAAGGTATTCTTGTTATTCCTTTCCTCATATGCTACTGTTATTAGAAACTATTTTCCATTTTGATTTTCAGTATAGACTGAAACAAAAGGTCTTTTTCACAAATCTTTCTCATGTTTAGTGAGATACTTTCTGTATTTCCTCTAGCTTTCCCTGTGCTCCCCTTGCTCTTTGTGTCCCTAAACACAGCCCAGTCCCACATTTCGTACCTTACTTGATGCAATAGGTGGCTTTTATTAAAGAATATGGTCATGTGTAAATACTGTTCAGTTAACTTTGTTTCTTTTATAACTTTAATTTCTTTGGAATTTCAAGTTGGTCTGCAGAACAAAGCTACAGAAGTCAGACAACAGAATAAGGTCTTTAAGGCAAGACTTTGCCTGATTTACGACTAGGAAGTACATCATCATCGTAGTTGCTGTTCTTGTTTCCTTCGTGCGTATGGAATAAAATACATTTTTCAACAGTGTTAAAGGTATCTGAAAAAACTACTATCATAAATTTCTGGTTTGTTAATATTTTAATAAAAAAAATATAGCATAAACATATTTAAATGGCATTGGAAGCAATCATATTCTTGTATTTGTATTTATTAGTACTACAGTTGCATAAAAGCAACAACAATAATTATGTCCAAATATAGAATAAATGTATTTCTGTGTAGTACCCTGAATATCCCACTGATTTCAGGGAGTTAATTTTGTACAGCAACCCAGAATCTGACCAATTAAAAATTAATTAGATTACATTAATACAGTTGAATAATGTTGCATGTAAGGAATGCCACAATAAAAAATAAATACTTTTTTTGAATCACTGTATTACTGTTAAATAAATAAATTTCTTCCTACTTTGATGCTGCAGTATGTAATGGTGTTGGTTTGCAATATTTTAGTTCAGTTAAATGTCTCATTAAGAAAAATCAACTTGCTGATTTTTTATTGCTTTGCAGAGTAAATTTTAATGAGTGAAATTTCACTAATAAGTAAAATCCATTTTCCAAATAATTTTTCTTTTGTAGAGGCTCAATGAATTTGTAATAAGCATGTTTAGGCTTAAAATTATTATTACCCCTACACCAGTTACTACTTAGTATATATGAGAATAACTTCATGTAACTTAAGAGAATTGTTCTTGAGTATCTTAATCTTCTCATTTATTTAAAGGGGGTTTTTATTAAGCTTTTGGATGGCTATTTTCCATAAGTAGCTTTTCCATTTTGTATATTTTAGTGAAATAATCCACACTTTGAAACTGAAAATTACCAAATTATTTGGACTTGACACAATACTGTAAAAAAAAAGTAGACTTCACAGGCTTTTCCATACTGACATAATGCATTTTGATACGTAGTTTGACATTCAGTCTTAACATGAAATATCACACTTCTTTTTTTTTTTCACAAACAAAAATATATACATGTCTTTAATTGGACAGAAGTACACTTACCATTGAAGCAGGGTATTCTGCAATAGAGACCAAGGAAGTAAGCAAAGGGAAGTTCTTCTCAGCATTTAGAAAAGAAGAATATTCAGTTCTGTTGCCTAAGTCAGTTAATATTCCATGTTTCTATTTTGATTGTAAGGGGAAGAGAAACAGTGAGAATATGTTGTACAAATTCGTATCTGTGTTACTGTTAAAACAAATTTTTAATTATAGGTAGACCATATAGCATTACAGTTAATTGCCTCCAATTGCTTCAATTTCATTTCCTTGTAACTTACGACAATTGAAAATTATGCAGGCACAAGTTGTCTATTCCAGCCAGTTTGAATCAGGGGACAGATAATAAATGCTTGAGAAAGAGAAAACGGTTTATTGGATGGCTCTTTATTCTCTGAATGAGGTAGATATCCAAATTGCAAATGATCATATCATTTAAAAGGTTTTATCATTAAAGTACATGAATAAATATTTATACGTTAGTCTTAATTTTTGGCAGTTGCAGTTGGGACCCCTTTTACATTAACATGTTCATCCTAGTTAATTCTCACATTTGTTTTTTATTTTTCTGATGTAATGTTTTATTATACTGGCATCATAACACACTAAGGGGTTGGACAATACATAATATACAGAAAGACCAAAAGCAGGGCAGTTCTTTGAAGAAACACAAAAGCAGGTAATAGAATTGAAATATATCTTGCTAATTCTAGTCTGTTTTTCAATAACATACTTTTATATCCTTCTGCTAGTTTTACTTGGACTATGAAGATAAAGATGAAATAGATACAAATAGTGGGGTACAATAGTAGGAACAAGAGAGTAAAAGAGAGCAGAAGGAACATCAAAGACAAATGCACATCCTATGTTGAGAGCTACGGGGGAAGAAGAATATGACATGATATGACAAGACACCACTAAAAAAAGTGGGAGAACAAGTAGCATGGGAAGGAGGTTGAGGTATTGTATACATATGTATTGCCTGCCTGTCAGCATCTGTTTTCAGACTGAGGAGGCAGAATCAGTTCTATTCTGATAGATCTGCTCTATTACAGCTCAGGTTCTTCTCAGAGCAGCACACTAATAAGATTCAGGAGTTAATGGAAGAAGTGTTCATCAAACCAACTGAATAGTCTTGAAAATATCCCCAAAAATCTATAAATTGTAAACCCTCAATGAGTAAGATTTAGCATTTCTAAAAATACTTTTGACTGGATATATTTTCTGTCAACTGAAAGCTGCTCTTAGTTGTTAGATGCTGGTGAAGTCTGTTGCTGTTGAGGGCTCACTGGTATGTTTTTAATAGCCTGCTTTACAGCCTCCAGCTCATGTGCCTGCAAGAAATATACTGTAAGGAATCTCTGGTTTTATTTGGGTGAATCTGCTCACTTGCCATCGTCGATGGTAGGTGAACTGCCTGTCAATGTCATTGCCAGCATCTTACTGATACGAAATTCTTTCAGTGTCTGGTCTTAAGTACAACATATATATGTATATTTTCCTCAATTTTACAAGTTTAGTTTCAAATTCTCCACAGTGCTATGTTTCATTATTTTGTCCAAAGGTGCTATACATTTTATATTTTCTTCAACATTATATTGAACAGCATTTAAAAGATATTCCATCCTCAGAGATATCTTTCAATTAAAACTTGGAGAAAAATGAACAAATCTTTAAAAATGGGTCAGTTCCAAGCATTTTGGATGAAAAAGAAGGTTTGTGTTTTATTTTTCACTCTTCAGAAATATTTTTTTCTGTTTCAACAGACTATAGCTAGCAGCTACTTATAACCACATTTAGACTTATGTAGTTTATAAAATCGTGGACAAAACACTGGGTTTTTGTAAAAATCATAAGATTCTAAAAGGAAGAGCTTCACTTTGAAGGACATACGATAACAATACCTGTATTGAATTTTCTAGTCATTAAGAGAATAATGGCTACTTACATTTCCCAAATGCAGCTGTCCAATGTTTAGAGGAATCTTTATTAAGAAAATGACCAGACATAAAAAGTCCTTCTCTTGTAAGTGTAGGCACTTAATTGACTGCTCTGATCATTAAAATAAATTAGACTGCATCTCCACAACTCCCCATGGAACTTTTATCTCAAGAGAGAATTGCCAAACAATTCGCTGTTGCAATGCAAAACAGAAAACCATGTTTTCCATACAGTGGTTGTGTCCTAGTATGTACATTTTTCATTTGGTCTGTCTTCCTTTAAACCAGATTAGTTAAACTGTGTTCCTTTCTCTGCTTCCCTACAAGTCAGAGTCCAAAGTCTGTGTAACTTTATTTTTGACTTCTCAACAATATATTATTTACCCCAAAAGTACAACTTTTCCATGTGTTGTAAGAGCTGTAGTTGGGGGTAGCAATTCTACAATGCATTGCTTCCAATGTACGTAACTTTTTGTAATTCATTTTTCATTCCATGTGCTAATGTTGTATTTCTCCTGCTCAAAGTCTATAACAATAATAGTGTCACTCATGCTATCATCACAGAAAGCATACACAAGCAATTGCTGATATAACCCTTATAATTCTATTGGTTTTTCTGCCTGTTGTTAGTGTATTATGAAAGGTTCCATGGCCACACAGTTTCTTACAAATTACTTTAAGGTAATCTTGAAAACCTCATGGTTGCTTTCTAGGTGCCATATAAGAATCGTAGAATAATAGGGCTTGAAGGTATCTCAAGAGGTTGATTATATTCTACCAAAGGCAGAATCTTCTCTGTTTATGTTATTCGTGTCAAACATTTTTCCAACTAGATCTTAAATACCTCTAACCTCCTCAGTCAAACTAGCAAGATGCTTTTCTGGAATTACAGTTTGCATTTTTCCTAATTTCTAGATTGAGTCTTTGTATAATTTACATTTAATAAAACTTACTCTGTCCAACAGAAACCTGAAAAACACTACTTTTCCTTTTGTTCAAGTATTTCCCTTCAGTCTCTGTTTTTCTGAATCCATATTTTCTATAACTCTCCAAGTTGTATCTTTCTCAAAACTGGATTATTAAAATTGGACGCACTAAGCATCTGATGCATTCCCAGTGCGAGACAGAATGGAAGACTGATTTCATGTCTCTTGCAAGCTACCTTTCTATTGTTTTTCCCAAGCTGATTTTCCTTATCTTAATGGTAAAATATTTCTTGATTCATGTTGAGTGTGTGATCATGTGTCACCCCAGATTCCCTTCTACAGAATTATCAGCAATTCCTGCCATGCCATTGGTCATTCTTGCCTAAGTGTCACATTGTCAGTCAGTGAATTTAATCAACTTCTTGATCTCATTACCTTTGCTCTGAGACACAGAAATAACTTCAATCAGGAAAGGACACATGATCATTTGAACATTTTATTTTAGGACTTCAGCAAAAGTGTAAACATATCATATTACCAGCCACTGCATTTTTTAAATTAAACAGTTCATTTTGTAAACTGTGTCTTCTGTTACACTTGCAAATAATTTCTACAGGTTTTCAGATTCAAAGTTTAATTCAGAGTTGTATATAGATCTGCACAGCTCTCTATATACACACACTTGTTATTGTTTGTCAAATCCTAATCCTACAGTAGTCACTTCAGAGAGACAGAAAAAATGACAATATCACCATGTTGTCAGATTTCTTAAAGGACTCTGAATATCAAGCATCAACTTAATGCTTTTTATTTTCATTACAGCTCCTTGTTTCTTTGAAGTTTCATTAGTTTAGTTTCAAATCCAGATAGTAACCTTTGTATGTGTCATAAAAAGATATTTCATTGTATTGCTGCAAATTAATTACAAAAGGAATTAGACATGTAATATGCAAAGACCAAAAAAAACCCCAGATCTATATGATTATATAGAAATGGTAATCACAGGAATAGAGATATGTGCCTTGAAATGACACAGTTATATTTTCTATTGATCAAAATAGCTTTTAAGAGCTCTCCTATGCTGAGGAGGTAAATGAATAGATATAAGGTACTCATTCACATTCCCTCTCTTCATGAATTTCACCTCCTCACAAACATCTCAGACATTTTTTTCCATTTTCATCAGGAAAGAGAAAGAATGCTGCTTTGGGTGTTTTAAGGGTAAAACACTGTATTTTAGTATCATTTCACCTTTTAATAATTACATTGTGTTTGCATTTGAGGACCTAAAGCAAGTTGCAGTTCAAGACAATTTATTATGTTCTTTGCCGTGATCTGTTCTCAATTTCAAATAATGTTTTTCTTTTCCCAAATGCAAGCTCTTCCAGGCTGTCGTAGACCAACAAGACAACAAAAAATAATCTTTTAGACCAATAAAAAAAGAGGGTTTATGTATCCTTCATCTAGTAAAAATTTGGTTATTCCTACAATGGATTTGTTTGAAAAGCTAATATTGTTTAAATATGATTAATTAATCAGTACAGAAGTTAAGTAAATCCGTGCTTGCAAGAACTTAAAAAGGGTGCATGTCATGAAAAAATACGTCTGTGTTTTTTACCTAGCTACAGATTCTTTCACCAAAGGAGGAGGGATCATTCTCCTCTCTTTTTTTCCAGCTCAACCTCGCTTACTTTTTTTCATTCCCATCTTGCAGACTGCAATTCCGTGCCCTTTCATTAGCTGTAGTATTTCTGTAATCCTTCTCTGAACCACTGAACACTTTAGAAAGGCAGTAAATTATCCTGACTGGCTTCTATTGCCATTTTACTGAGTTCCATTTGCCTTCAGAGAGGTGCAACACTAATATACTAATGTGAAGCGTGGAACAGAGGAAGAAGAGCTCCCATTTTTAAGGACTGAGTTGTTCATTTAGTTCAGTCACTCTTTTGAAACCATAGTGTCACTAAGCTGAGTAAAAGTACTACTTGTCCCAGAAAATCTTGTTTTCCTGAGCTCCAGAAATTTCCATGTCTTCAAAATGATGATTGACAAAGAGGTAAATTTTACCTAACTTGTAAATCATTCATTCTTAATGTAGACTGATCAAGATGTACTTTGCTGTTGTCACAAACAAGAAAATTTAATAAAATAATAAAATAGAAGAAGTCATCATATGCAAATAATGATTTAGCAGTAGTTGTGGGGCTATTGTTCTTGCTCTGGTTTTGTATTAGTTATGATTATTTTTTTTTACATTAATGTAAATGTCTACTTTTAGTTGCTTCTGTTGCATTCTGCGGGCTTCTGCAGCTAATAGTTTTTCTGATAAATATAAAAAGTGAACACCCTTTTCAAAACTTTGGCATCCATTTTCAATTTAATGGCAAATCTTGATTTTTCTTCTGTAAACTCACTCTGAAGGAGTTGCTGCATAGTGAGCAATTGTCAAGTCATACAACTCATGTATGTCAAGAATAATCAAGTGAAAATTGATTATCATTGTAATCACTCAACTTTCAGCAGAAAAGGTTTTGTATTTAAATGGTATTTGTAACTGATATTGGTATACAACATATTACCATGATGACAAAATGGTCAAAATGTTTTTTGGCTACCACTAAAAAAAATATATATTTATATATTTTGTTTGGTTCTCAAAATAACTCTAAATAAAGCTCAAAACCAGAAGGATTCCCAGATTTATATGTAACATGAAGTATTACAAACCAGATGCCAAGTTGTTATATTAACCCATAGCAACCTTTTTTAAAAGATTTATTTTTTTTTAAGAAGAAATGCTAATATGTAATATAATTCTGTATGTATACCTATATAGGGCCAATTTTAGAGGTTAGTCATCAAAATGTATTTCTTTCAAATGGCCTTCCTGCAATAACAATTATCATTCTTCACCAAACATCAAAGCAATAAAGCACAGAATGCAAGCACTGGAGATCAAAGAGGGGTAAAAGTACATTTCAAAATAAGCACTTGACAGAAATAATGAATATTTGAACTTGAAGACTGATTTAGAGTATTGAACTAACTTGATGGCTACTGTCTTGCATTGTTATAGAAGATTGAGATTTTATAGTTGTTTTGAATTCCTACACTCTTAGCAGACTTTGCTAGAGTTACCATAAAAATGGTATTCTCCATCTCCAAAAATTAGCTAATATTACTCACAGATTTTATTTTCTCATGAAAAGTAACATGAATTCATGAAGACAGGGATGAGAAATGACTTGCTCTGGGAAAAATTGCCATTTGAGAGGTAGTGGAAAAACTCAAGACTTCACTTAAAGTAAATCACCATTCTGAGTTTATGGCTCAGAGCAGTGAAAACTTCCCCTGATACATTTCATACCTTAGTAATAGATTTATTTTGCTTCTTGAACAAATTTTTCAGATCTGTCTAAAAAGTGTTCGTGGGGGAACTTGCACGTATGATCAGCTGTGTGAGTTGAATCAAACAGTCCACATTTCTACAGAATTTTCCTTTGTTGATATAACCACAAGGAAACAAAAATCCATAATTCTGAAAAATATATTTATATATATACACATATATATGATACAAAATCTGAAACTATTGTTCATGTTACAGTTGAATCTGGTGAGGGATGTCAAATGCAATGAGAAGGGCTTCTGTACAGAACTGGATGTACAGAAGTCCATGAATACTGATGGGATGCAGCCACTAAAGCTGGTGGATGTACCTGATGTCATTGCAGGTCAGTGTTAATTCCCTTGGGGATGTCAGGCATTGCAAACCTGGTAACTTTATATGATCAAGTTCCAGTAATGTTCCAACATCTGTGTTAATGGTCTGGATGATCAGTTAACTGCAAATGCACTGGAAAATTATTTTAGTTCCATCATGATATTGTTGAATTTCATTTTGTTTGTTTATGCTAAATTAACAGCTTGGTTCAATGGATGCCATAAAGTTAAGAAAAATATAGTTTATAGTCTTTTGATTCTGATGTCTTCTGTCTTGAGACTGGAAGGCAACCATATCTGACAAACTCTTTCCAAATAAACAAAATAAAAAAAGTCTTAATTATTATTTAAAACATCAGAGATTAGATTTAGACTTTCAAGATTCACTTCTATTTTTAGATGCATAAGATTTTTCCCTTCCTCTTTACTTTTCCTTTATCCCTTTTCCCTTCCCCTGACTCTTCCCCTTCACTTTACTCTTCATCTTCCCCTTTCCTTTCTTTTTTTTTTTTCAATATGCTTGTACAGTGTTTGTTCTTGAGCTTATAATGAAGTGCTTTTGATCAGCACTGGAAAGGTCTTCTGGTTGAATGCAGAACTTCTAATGAGAATAAACTTCAAGGTCTCAGAATGCATTTATCAGATCTACTGTATGAGTAAGTGTCAGGTCCCAGAGTAGATTGCATAAATCTTTTTGGTTGAGCTTGGTGAGTGCAGAGCTTAATACTCACAGGCCTGCAGACTTCTTGAAGGTGATTATAATTCAGCACCAGCTTTGCATCCTGGATAAAGGTTCTCCTTGAACACAAAGTACATTACATGCTTGCGTGCTAGTGATCAAAATACCCAGAGGGTTGGCGCTCTTGCAATTCTTAAACTTCCAAAATAATGTTAAAATGCTATATCCAATCAACTAAGCTGTAAATTCAATTATTGTAGATTGAAGGCATAGTTGTACCTCATATGCCAAAACTTAATTTCAGTCGTAGTATTTTTGTTACCATACTCCATGGTGTATCAAAACTCAGGAGACTCAAAGTTTATAAATGGTATGTTTAAGGTTTTGTGACGTTTTTGGTTTGGGTTTAGTTTTTGTTTTTGTTTGTTTGGGGTTTTTTGTGTGGTTTTTTTTTGTTTGGTTATTTGTTGGGTTTGCCTGTCTGTTTGTTTGTTTGTTTGTTTGTTTGTTTTTAATTGCACATTGTGGTAAGGACTACTGCCTGAGGAAGAAAATATGTACTTTAGTTTTCCTAATCTAGGATACAGATGTTCATCCATACTTCATTAGGATAAATTCACAGTCATACCATAACGACTTTGAAGATTTAGAGTTGTTGATAAGGAACAACATACTGGTTTACAATGTTTGTTTTGACTCTTCATCTAAGTAACGGTCCCAGGCTTGTCAGTCTGACAGTTTATTTGAAAAATTACTATTTTTTTTTCATTAACTATGAACTATATGTTTTTTTCATATCAATTGTTTCTAACTAGCAAAATAGTAAAGATAGTAATGCATATTATCATAATGGTATCTTCAAAAAGGTTCTTTTTGGAATTGTATTCTACATTATTAGTGTCATTAAAAAGATTTTATTTGTTAAACTGAACTTGGGTGTGATCTCAAATTTTATAGCATATACTACTGAAAATTTCCTCCTATTTTTAAATGAGTGCATCATAAATTTTAATTTGAAATTTAGCTAAAAATAAATTCACACCATACGTTTAGTCATTATCCTTGTTTTTCCTTTGAATACAAAGTAACAAACTAATTTGCAAAAATTCAGTGATTTACATGAAGTTTCATTGCTGTGAAAATTTGTGAGATTTTAGCTGACCATTAAACCTTATTGTTCTGCTTTTAAATTTAAGGACTTCTGTAGTTAAGAGTATAATTAAATAATAAAATTAATCTCTTATTATTAGGGGTTTGTCAGCCAATGAGAGACAGACAATAGGAAATTTGTATTTTAGTCTTTTGTCACATATCTTGCATTCAGCTCCTAGTCCTTGGTCAAACCTATCAAGCCTAGTTTAAGTGAACAGTTTCATCTCCTTTAAGAAGTAAATTCTTAAGATATTTTCTTTCAAACTAACTATTTTCCTGGAAAAGTTATATAAATCTCTTTTCTTGGGAAACAAATATATTTGACATTCCTATAGACTACTAAGAGATATTGCAGAAAGCTGTTTCCCTGTGTTTGTAGTCACATCAAAAATACTAACTATAAGGTAAACTGAAGACCAAAATTTTCTATGATTATGTAGACAAACTGGTTCACTGAATTTAGCAACTGGACTCCCTCTTCCACTAAAAAGAAACAAAATATTCTTAATAATTGTAAACCCTAGAGACACTCTTGGAAAAGTATATTTACAGGTGCTATAATGATTCAATGTTCAGTAACATCAGTGACTAAGCTGTGCTGCTATGTCCTGGGTTTAATTTGATGTTGTTTTCAATGAAGCTAAACATTCACTGTATAAGTAATATCGTGCCTGTACCATACCTAACACATCACAGGATATTTCCTGTAATTTACATAAATAGCCACAAAAATCCATCACAGCCATAGCACTAAAAGCATGTTACACCTAAGATCTGTAAGGTGGTGAATTAACTCTTTTTTTTTTTTGTAAGCATCCCAATATTAACCAACACTTACATTCTTAACCACTTCCTGGTTTACCTCTCTTTCTCCCCACATAAATAAATCTCTCCACATAAATTAATACATCTCTCCACATGGATAAAACATATATATATATATATACACAAATATGTACCATATGCACAATATATGTGTGTGCTCATGTGCACAAACATGTTCATGTCTTATTGCATCTTCCTTGGCCATCATACCTCCTCTGTTGGTGTGTAGAGGTTGACCAGAGGCTAGGGAAGGAGTCAGCATTAAAGATAAGTCAAGCCTCTTGTTCTTCAACCTCATCCCTCAAGCTTATGTACAGTAGAAAGTTGTAGCACGTAGTTGCAGCCATAACAATATTTATATTGGAATTCCATTTGGGATGCTGTAAGGAAGATTCAGTGAAGTTTTTTATAGCTTTCACTCTTGTGTTTATAATTTATAATCACTATAAATAATTTTTATACTGGTATAACTCCAGGATGCGTTAAGGTAACTGTTTTTATAAAAATAAACATTGGGGTTTTTGGTTTTGTTTGTTTGTTTGGGTGTTTTTGTTTTCTTCAGATTACTTTATACTGTCCAACTTCCAGAAAAAAAGATTTACAAAATTGTATGTGCTAATGGTGAAATTCTACTTGTAATTGTGAGGAACCTATTTTGCAGAGTTGACAGGACTGCAAAGCATGTGAAATTGTGATTTTGGAAACAGAAGGAATTGCCTCTCTTGTGCACAAATCTTTCTACTCTGCTGCTTTTTTGAAAGTACTTCTATTAGATCTGATGGTTTATCTCAAGGAGAAACATAAAGCTGTACCAGAGCTTTTTTTTTTAAATAAAAATTGACCAAGAATAGAAGAAAAAAAAAAAGCAAAAAAGCAAGCAGGATCTGAGCCATAGATTGATGTATTAGCCAGCTCTAAAAAAGACCTGAACAAAACCTTAGTCTCCTGAGCCCACTGCTTTGCTGGCTCTACAGCAATGTTCAGGAATAATTATGGGACGAACACTGCAATCCTCTTTCAGGTCCTTCATTCTCCCTTCTCCTTTCTTTTATATGCAAAAAACAAAACCATTTTAAGGAGCAATCTCAGGCAACCAGGGTTGCTTTCTATGGAAATAAGGTTCTCATTTGACAGTAGTGTCCTTAGAAATGTGATGAGATGCACGACTCTGGCACACTAGTGGTATGTAAAGGCACACAGGGCAGCAGAACTGTAGGTGCTTGTTGTCTCTGAACTGCCTGAGGAATGATGCATGGCTCTTATGAATGGTTGTGTTGGCTCTGCACATCTAAATTCTATCCAAATAACACTTTCCCAAATGGTTGTCTTGATCTCTCATCCAGTCACTTAACAAGACTAGAATCTCATTCATTTCCACTATGTTATTATTGCCTTTGTTGTGACTTCAGATGCTACTGTTTGTGCTGAAGCTTAGTGTCAGTTTTACCACCAGGTTTTGCACACTGTCAAAATGTTAGGAAGAGAAACAGGAGCAATGTGCTCTGAAACCGCATTCCCTTTTGGAACACTTGGCACTTTACATCAGAAGACTAGTAGTATTGTTTATTTATGTTTATAAATATTTTAAAAACATTTGACCCTTTGAGAATGGCCATCAGTATATTTTTTTTCCCCATCTGGAGATGGTGTCAGTAAAATCACGCTACATTTACAGCTAGTGACAAGTTCTTGACTGACTGTAGCCAGCAAGGGGTGCTTAGGAATGCAACAGTCAAGCTCTTTTCCTGAGAGACTCTGCTTTTCCTTTACAAGGTCCAGCTTCCACTGACTTAGTGATCAATTTGGTATCTTGTATGAAACTTGCTGTTTTGATGAGCAGGTACATTAGGCGACATCAAACCAGCACCTTCAAGAAAGGTTGTTATGTATGAGTATCCTTGACCTTAGCAGAGATGTTATGGATGTGGTTCAGGTAGCATTTTTGTCGTGTTGTGAGGGGCAAAGTTGTAGTTGAACTTAGAACTCCTGCTGGTTTTTGGAGCATAGGTAATGTGCTGCTACTGAGAAAAAGGCAGAGGGGAAGGCAAATGGGAATAAATCCCACTGCTTATAGTTCCTAGGTCTTTAAAGCACCCAGATAGGAATTTTTATTTTTTTTCCAAATAAATGGAGTATTGTCACACTTTATAAGTATTTAAGTATTCTTACTTTATAAGAACATCTTCATTTAGGAAAATTCACTGTTTTCCCACTCCTTTAAGATGATACCTTTTTTGACTAGTGTTTGCCCTTATAATTGAAGCTGCAGTTGAAAGAATAAAATCCTCAGAGTGAGTAGCAAGAAAATCCATGCTGATTGACCTTCGTATTACCACATTAACACTTGTTCACTATAATCATTCACCACAATTACCTCATATCTGACCACCTACTTCCTCCAGCTGCTATCACTGAGATTTTGTTTGCCTTCTTTAAGCTACTAAATAGCACACCTCTAATGATGTCAGTGATTTTATCAGCAGTGTTTATCTCAACAGGCACTAGCCTATTTTGGGGGGAGCATTTTAAAAAAGATTTATTTAGCGATCCTATGCTTACATTGTTTTAATTTTTTAAATAGAAACCAGAATTACTGGCTGGTCTACTGGCATGCACATAGATATGTATGTCTGTGTCAGTTTTGCTGTGCTGATTTGGTAGACTGAAGATAGCAATTTAGGTAAATGTGATTAGTATGGAACAATCAGGACAGAATCTCCAGGACCTCTGCCATCTCCCTCAGCACTCATGGGTGTATCCCATCAGGGCCCATGGATTTACATGCATCCAGATTACTCAGCTGTTCTTTAACCCAGTCCTCATAAACCAGAGAAGCCTCCTTTCTCATGCTATCCTCTGGTGCCTCAGGTGTCTGGGTTTCCTGAGGACAGTCTCCAGCAGTATAGACAGAGGCAAAGGTGGCATTCAGTAACTCTGCCTTCTTTGTGTCCTCTGTCACCAGGGCAGCTGCCTCATTCAGCAGAGGGCCTACATTGCCTCTAACCTGAGCTTTTCCTGCCATATATTTGAAGAAGCCCTTTGTGTTATCCTTGACCTCCCTTGCCAGGTTGAGTTCCAATGAGGCCTCAGCCTTTCTAGTTACCTCCCTACATTCTCTGACAACAGTCCTATAGTCCTCCTGTGTGGCCAGCCCTTCTTCCATGATCTGTAGACTCTCTTCTTCCACTTCTGCTGGCTTAGCAGTTCCTTACTTAACCATGCAGGTCTTCTGGCTCCCTTTCTCTATTTCCCACTTACTGGGATGCACTGATCTTGAGTTTTAAAAATAAAAAATAAAGGTCTGACAAATTCAGTCCAGGATATGCTTGCTGAAGTTAATTCAATCACAAGAACATTTCCCAGGTTGCACATTCTGTGCTCCAGGCAGACTATGTGATGGGAGGGGACAGAGGCTCCCACCAGCACTCCAGCTGCTGCTATGGCCAGGAAATGTTGGGCCAAGTGGCTATTTCAATTCATACACCTAAGATTTTTATTTTAAAATAATTTGAAGATGTGTAAAATGAGAGTAGTTAAAGTGTTCATTATTATTCTATATTATTAACAGGGGAAGTTATTGTGATTTTTTTTCCCCTTCTACCTGATGGCTTGAAAATGATAGATACTGGTAAGGACATATAAAAAATGGATTGGAATACAGCCAGACAGTTAATCTAATAACCTTGCGAGCCTGAGGTTTCCTACAAGCAGATTTCTTGTGCAAAGTTAAAAACATGACAACATGGCAGACCTTGGTGGTATCAAGAACAAAGACTGTGAAGTGTGCTTGTTGTGAACACTTTCACATGCTTTTGTAGCAATACCGAAACAGCAGGCGTCAAGGAATATTCAGTATAATTAATGTAGCAACCTGAAGGATCCTTCATATGTATCTGTGCTTCTTATTATCCAAAAAGAGCATCTCACTATATTTTTTGTGAGTACTCTTAAGTGATTCATTTCCTACTGATACACAGAGTGAGCTCCACTTCTGAATTAATTAGTGTATGTGTATGGGCTGTCTCTACAAAAACAATGCTTTTGGTAAAAAATTGCAGGAGTCCTGAAGTCTTTCCCTAATATTAAATGAGTACTTGTGTTTTTACTTACCCCAAAAAAACATAAGGAACAAAAAGATGCCTAATTCAATCTGAAATTCCCATTATTTGGTCTTTGGTGAAAGTACAGGCATCATAAAGTCTAGGGCTGAGGGTCTACAGTTATTTTACCACTAACCCTAGAATTAAAGTTGTCATCATTAACCTTGATACAGGAAATATGATCTGACCACATTCTTTCCTGTGTTATACTGTTCTATTCCCATTTTTGCAGTATGCAGTGGCAGTAAAGAATGATTTCTTTTGCTTACAGGAGTGGGTGCCTTTTTTCTTTGCAGCATATAATAGGTATAGACATTTAGTGGGAAATACTGGAAAAAGCAAAGGAAAGTATTGTGTATATGGCTGCAGTAACAGCTACCATTTGCCACACAGCTGCTGTTTGGCAGACTAACACTTGTCTCCTTCAGATAGTCACATCTTCACCTAAGCAGCTTCCAGACCTTTGTCTGTATGTTCTGGGCCCAAAGAATATTGTGGTTTGTGGCTTTAGAATCAAAGGTTTAAGTCTCTACCCTCTTTGGGAAATATGTGCTTATTCTTTTAGAAAAACATAGGTATATCTATATAGCAGGCTAATTAACAGTCTATATAGTAGTCTTATTGACAAAATGGAATTTTACTCCTAATTATTTCATAATTTCTTTGTTGTTTCATGCATCAATCTGAAACATTGAAATAGTGAACAAGATGTTTTGAGATGTGTTGTGAAAGCTTACTATAATTATTTCTGTTTGTAAAAATATATATTAAGAATATAAAATAAATAATCATTAACATCCTCAATACTCCCTCCACCCAATTAATCCCTCAGTAGGTAGAAGTACCTTACAAGATCCATCTCATTAAGAGGAAAGAAATCTGAAAATAAGTGTGGGTAATTTGGGTAATATTGCTCTACCATTCTCCATAATTTTTGAAAGTTCATGAAGAACAGGTGAAGTGTCTGGGGACTGGAGGAAAGCTAGGGTCACTCCAAAAGGCAAGAAGGAAGACCCTGGTAATTACAGACCAGTCAAGCTCACCTCCATCCCTGTCAAGGTAATGGAGCATCTCATTCTAGAGAACATATCTCAGCACATGGAAGAAAAGAAGGTTATCAAGAGTAGCCAGCATGGATTTACTAAAGGGAAGTCATGTCTGTCTAATCTGATTTGTGGATGTATATATCTGTGATGGTGTGACTGAACAGGTGGATGCAGGGAGAGAAGTGGATGTTGTCTACCTTGACTTCAGCAAGGCTTTTGATACTCTCTCCCACAACGTCCTTGTGGGTAAGCTGGGAAAGTGTGGGTTAGAAGAGGGACCAGTGAGATGGGTTGAGAACTGGCTGAACAATAGAGCTCAGCGAGTTGTGATCAGTGGTGCAGAGTCCAGCTGGTGACCTGTAAGTAGTGGTGTTAACCAGGGTTCAGTGCTGGGTCCAGTATTTATATCTTCATCCATGACCTGGATGGAGGAATAGAATGCACCCTCAGTAAGTTTGCTGCAGATAGTAAACTGGGAGGATTGGCTGATACACTGGTGGGCTGTGCTGACATCCAGTGAGATCTGGAAAGACTGGAAAGATGGGCAAAGAGGAACCTAATCTCAGTGTAAGGCAAAACTTCACTGTGAGAGTGATAGAGCCTGGAACAGGCTGCCCAGAGAGGTTGTGGAGTTTCCTTCTCTGTTCCTGTGTGCCTTACCCTGGATGATCCTGCTTTGGCAGGGGGGGTTGGACTCAATCTCTAGAGGTCCCTTCCAACTTCTACCTTTCTATGATTCTATGATATCCAACAAAAGGCTCCTGCAAAATTTTTGGTAAGGTAACTTGGAATATCCAGCGATGAGTTGTGACATAAATTAATACTTCCAGCAGTTTTTGAACAACAGCAAGCAGTTTTGCAAAGGAAACAGGAGAGGACACTGTCTATACTTAATACTTCAAAAGAATAATTATATATTCACATTAAGGCTCCTATGGTTATGAGCCATAATGCGCATATGTATGTATATATAGTTCTTATATTGAAGAAATATTATGTATAAATATATATATATCAGTTTCCTATCATAACTAGGAGATGTGCTGATGTTTGAACAGGAGTAATGGCATCTAACTCTTGGGCAAGGTTTTACACTAGTGAAAAGTTTTAATCATCCAAATCTTTTTGCTGGACCAGAGCTAAAATACATATGACTTGTTTAAAAATAGGGGGGTTTTAAGTTTTCAAGGGAATATTTTAAAACCTACTTGACAAGATTTCCCATATACTTTTCATATCTCTGCACTACAATATTATTAAGAACAAAAGTAAATGCTCTAGATTATAGGGCCATAATCTTATTATGTCTTCTTTCCTAGCTCATAGAGTATGTATTGATTCCACATTAGCAACTCTAACTCCAAGACCATTAAAGGATTAATTTATATTCTTAAAAATTCATATTCTATTATATCCAAGCAGCAAGCACAAGCCCTATAGACAGAGTAACTAAGGGTGAAATAGCAGAAGCAAAACACAAAAATTTTACACCATTGTAGGATTTCAAGAATCACTCAAACATTCTCAATATAGTTTTTAAGAGTACGCACATTTCTTAGATTCCTATTATACCACGGTCCCCAGGCAAACATTGAATGGGAGAAAGAATTTTCCTTGGAAGTGGGCAATTAGCTAAATAAAAAATAATAAATTTCTTATCATTTGGCCAGAGTCATAGAAGTTACTGCAGTCTCTCGTATCTATTTTTCATTTAGGGCTCCAGGTTATTTGCTAAAAATGAAGGGAAGAAGAAAAAAGTAAAGGAAATTAAATCCACTGAGTGTCATGTCAAAGTTTCCTCTTGCTGAAAAACAGGATTAGTACCTTTAAAGAAAAAAAGTACACAAAAATCTAACCCACCTACTAAATAGAGGATCACTGATATATAAATAAAGAAGAATATTCATATTAAGCAGCAGAATTGATCACACAGTAGACTGATTTTATTTAAGGAGATTATGGTTATGGGTTAAATATATTGGGAAAATTGAATTTACTATCATGTGTTATACATGTGTGTGATTCTGAGTACAAATGTACTTTACCCATGAATAAAACACAATGTCACAAACAATTAAGAGTGAAATTTTGTTAAAACTGGCTCATAAAATTCTCATTTAAGAAAACCCTAGTCTTCACTTAACCAGTGAGATCTGACTCTGCAAGATGCAATAATATGGGTAATCTCTTACTCCTGCAAAGAAATGCATTAAGTAATTTACTATATTGCAACAACACAATGTAAGCTATCTGGAGCTATTTTCTAAACACTATTTTGTGGAACCCTGAAACACAAAACTTAAGAAACATAATAAGCCCTTTTCTACTGTGGTATCACCCTGCATTTAGTTCAAAGTAGTTAAATTTACATATCAGAGTATTAATTGTGCAAACAAGTGCATATATCATAATCTTTTTATAAACTGTGCTAAGATTAAAAGAGGTGATTCTGCCCCTCTACTCTGCTCTGCTCACACCTCCCCTGGAGCCCTGCAGCTAGCTCTGGAGCCCTCAGCACAGGAGAGACATGGAGCTGCTGGAGCAGGGCCAGAGGAGGCCACAGAGATGCTCAGGG
>JANHGL010016528.1:81319-96804 GCA_024611195.1 Ceyx melanurus
GTTAACTGTCCCGGCCACGTTAACTAAGCGTCCCGGCCCCTCCGCTGCGCGTCGCAGCGGCACGCCGGGCCCCGTTAGCAAACAACTCGGCAGCGCTGTGTGCCCACGCCCTCCGCCTCCACCCGCTGGCGGTTAAGCCCGGCAGGGTGGCGGCCGTTGGCGGCAGCGGGCGGAGCGCAGGCGGGCGGGGCGGAGAGGGACGCCCCCGCGGCGCTCTACGGGCTGGCGGGGCCCGCCGGCCGCCGCCGGCCGCCGGGGGCTGAGCTGGGGCGGCCGGAGCTGCGGCCGGTCCCGTCCCGGCGGTCACTCGCTCGGGCGATGGGAGCGGAGCGGGGCGGGCGGGGCGGAGGGGAGCTGCCGCGTGGGGCTGAGCGGCCGTGGGGGAACCCCCGGCCCATGGCCTTCATCATGATGAAGAAGAAGAAGTTCAAGTTCCGCGTGGAACTGGAGCTGGACGAGCTCTCCTCCGTGCCGTTCGTCAACGGTATTCTCTTCTGTAAGGTGCGGCTGCTGGACGGCGGCAGCTTTACCGGAGAGTCCTCCCGGTAAGTGGCTCGTGGGTCTGCACCGGCTGCCGCGGTGCAACGGCGGTGGAGGGGCGGGGGAAGGAAGGACAGCGGCTCCGGTACCCGGCTAGGGCCGTCCCCGGAGGCTGCCGCTCGCCTCTCGTGTGGGGAGGGGAAGCGGTCCCGGGGCTCCTGGGGCAGGGTTTGCCACCGGGCAGGCGAGGGCTGTCAGCTCGTCCCGCCCGCGTTAGCAGCAGCAGCGGCAGCGCTTGTAGCCTCCTCGTCTGCCTTGCTTCTCGCTGCTTGAAGTCCTAACACTCCGAAACAAATACAGAGGCTCTTAAACTGAGTAACAGGAGCAGTGCCAGTGCAGCTCTAGACAGGTGTCTTTTATCTTTCTTTTGTGCCTCAACAAGAGAGCCAGCAGCAGCTGTGAGGTAGTGATGGGTAAACGGAGTACCTTTGGGTTTGCTCTGCTCAGACCTCACCTGGAGTATTGCAGCCAGTTCTGGAGCCTCAGCACAGGAGAGACATGGAGCTGATGGAGAGGGGCCAGAGGAGGCCACAGAGATGCTCAGAGGCTGGAACAGCTCTGCTGTGGGGACAGGCTGAAGGAGCTGGGCTTGTTCAGCCTGGAGAAGAGAAGGCTCTGGGGAGATCTTAGAGCACCTGCCAGTGCCTGAAGGGAGCTTATAAAAAGACTGGAGAGAGCCTGTTTACAAAGGCCTGTAGTGAAAGAACAAGGGGCAGTGGTATTAAATTAGAAAGGAATGGATTTAGATTAGAAATAAGGAAGAAGTTCTTTACCGCAGGAGTGGTGGAGCACTGGAACAAGTTGGCCAGGGAGGTGGTTGAGGCCCCATCCCTGAAGATATTCAAGATGGCGCTTGTCAAGGCTCTGAGCAGCCTGCTCTAGTTGGAGATGTCCCTGCTCTCAGCAGGGGGGTTGGACTAGATGACCTATGAGATCCCTTTCATAGAATTATTTATATGATTCAATGATTTTAAGCATATATATTTTGAGTAATGACCAGGATATCATTTCAATAATGTAGCCTGTTCAAAATTAGAAGTTCTAAGAGTAGGAAATCTAAGAATACTATGGGATACACTAGAGTACACTGACATCAACATCAGGTCATTGCACTGAAACACTTCTATTTGGGAAAAAATAGAAAAATTAACAAAGGGTTACGCATAACAAACACATTATGGTAAAGAGATAGAGATAATTTAGCCAGTTTTGTAAGGATTTCTGTTTAAAATGGTAGCCTAAATGTTGTTTTGTTGTTTTGTTTTATTTTATTTTTTTAACTAAAGAACCATTTAATACTAAGAAGTCTCACATAAAAATTTTCAAATGTCTCTTTTTCAGTAGAGATTAATTGTATATGTATTTCCTGGTAATAAGCTTCAGATACTGCATTTGAATTCAAACATAAATTATTAATCTTACAAAATGTATTAGAGAATTTGCTGCAGTCATTAGAAATAATGTAAAAGAATGTTAGAAAACAAAACCAAGAAAAATTCTGTAAAAGAAACTATATAGTTGTGTTCTACTCACCATATACTTTTACACAGAATTGAGTTTGGAGAAGCATTTATTAATTTATTATTGGAAAAACCCTTGCTGGTTTACTCAAGCAAGAAAATTACCCCCAAAAGCCCACAATATTTATAATGCTTAGAAAACAAAAAGAAAAGAAAAAAGCAGGAAAAGAAAAGGGCAATTCAAAACCTAATGAGACATTTTAGGCCTCATTTACATCTAACCTGATGCATTTCTTCAAAACGTTTTTCTTACTAATTTGCATACTAAAAGCTTATTCTTCCCTAACCAAAATGATGATGAGATTTTCCCTACTATACTGAAGTTAGCATTACTTTAAAAGCTACTTATTGTCACTTTTAGAAGATTACTGGTGTATCATACTTAAATTCATACCTCTGTTAGAGCTGATAGTGCAACCAATACTTTTGTCTTGAAATATGATGTGTGTGAATTTGAAGCACAGGCTTTATGGATCATTACTACAAAACATTGTAATTTTATCACTGGTGAGATTTTTTTTCACTAGACAAGTCAATTTTTTTAATTATTATTAAATGCAAATTAAAATAATTTAAATATGTGGATAAATATCTTTTGATTGGGTAAACCTCATCTTGTTGCTAGTGCATATATGGATTTACAAAAGGCTTTCCACAAACACTCTTGTCAAAGGCTTTTAGGGAAATTAAGCAGCCAGGACATAAGTGAGGTCCTCACATGGATAGCTCTAATTGGTAGAAACATGCCAGACATATGCTCTGTAGAATCAGTAAAGCAACTTGAAAAATTAGGGCTCCTTCACCAGAGGATACCCATCCTATGGCTTATGTACGTCCTTGCAAATATATGGTTAAAGGATTGATTATTCTAGTTCTGCTTATATTTTGATTTTGTAACTGCAGTTTAGCTCTGAACTGAAATTTGAAAAAGAAAGGCATCCCCTATGACAACAGTCACCTGCTGTTTGCAGAAGTGGAGTAAATACTGTTGTTATAATGACAGGATGTAAATGACTATCAGTTTATTATTCTTATAAGTATATGCATTCTTTTAATGTGTTTCAAAGAGTGGAATATTTCATATTAGATATTTGTGTTTGAAGTGACTGAAGGAAATATTTAATGCACAAGAGCAATAATTTAAAACACAGAACATTTTATAAAGTGTTTAAGCAGACATAATTAGCAGAAAAAGGGTTTTTTTGATGAATTTTACATAATCTCTAATAAAAAAATGTATCTTCATTGGAAAAAAAATCTCACTAAGAAAAATCTCACAATTAAAATGTATCCCATTTCTATAAAAGCAGCTTATGTATAATAGATTCCTTACATCTTTGCACTAAATAACACAGAAGTATCATTTTAATGACCTAAATAACAGAAAGGTTGTGCTTTTAACAAAGTTTATGTGCAAGTAAGAAAGATGTTATCAAATGTTATAAAATGATGGTTTTAAAATGCAAGCATTTGGTATGGACCTAAAATTTGTGTCAAGGCATAGCCTTGACAGATGAAAGTGGTTTTTAGGATAAATGCTTACCTAAGACTTGTTAAATTTTTCATGCAAAGCCCTGAAGCGAGAAATCTGTCACCTGAAATTATCTTATGCTTTGTGTGTTTTCACACTTTTGTTAACAGTGAACTGTTAATTGATATGCATGGGAGACACTGAATAAAGCAAGATTTTGGACACCATGCTGCCACTTTAAGGATTAAAAACCCACAAGACTTCCTCCAATAGCTAATAAGAAGTAACTTTTGCTTTTATATTGCTTTTTACATCACGCTTTGAATATATTAAAACTCTTGACCCTGATGACCAATTTTAGACAAATAAAGCAGAGGATTGAAAATCTGAAGAAACTTTGCCAAAAAGCCCCTGCAATCAGACATTTGAGCAGAAGGGAGAGATCCAAATTAATCTCAGTTATATCTATGAAGTAAAATTAGATGAATTCTATCATTTAAATTCCTTAGGTATTAGATTATTAGAATGAAAGGCCCAAAACACTTGTTTTTTATAAATGCTCTGCTCATAGAAATCTCTGTTTCCTAAACACAAGATGATAATACATTTTTTTTTTTTCAGATGCTTGCTGCATAGTACCTGGTAATATTAGTGTTTGGGGTATAAATGGGTGGATAGAAAATGTTGTTGAACACTTCTTGAGGTGTATTTCCCATCCTGTAACATGTTAAAGTATTAGACTAGAAAAAGGGAGCCAAAATATTCCTTAGAGAAAATGTAAGCCCCTGTGTCCAATATGCATTTCTGAAAATTCTTTCTTAAGCACTGCCTGACTCTTGGTGGCACATTAACTCAAACACACATCTTTTTTTTCCTAAAACTTAAAGTCACTAAAGTTCATGTTCCTTTGCATGAAATAGATGCCTTAGTCTGAGAAACCGAGTAACTTTGTCTGTGTTGTGCACAGGCATTTTTAGTGAGCCTATTGTTTTGTCCAAGTCTAAGAAGGCAATCTCTTCAGCAAAGATTCTAGGGTTACCTCTGCCTTCTTAAAGAATACCACAGACATCAGATGCCTCATGCTATTTCAGGACTGAGACATGCAGTTAAAACACAATCTCCTCATAAAATTATGCATTGTGCAGAATATAATTCAAGGGACAGTAAAACAGAAAAAATATAAGTATACCTTTGCAGTCTGATAACAAAATCAGTAAGGTAGGAACAAAAAGGCCTGTCTTTCAGCACTCTTTTAAAAAATGTTTTCTGAGAAATAGCTACATAGAAGTACCAGATGTCAGCACCTTTATATTCCTTGTTTTCTCCCTCTTCTCAGGTCTATTCCCCTGAATAAAAAGTTACAGTTTTGTTCCCAGACTATATATTAGATTGGAGTGCATTCTCCTGAAGTAGCACTGGGAGGTTAAAAAAAAAACCAATCAAAAAAACCAAACAAAACCCAAAAAAGGAGCATGGTCTTCCTCATTTTGTGAAAGAAAAAAAGGCTTATAGACTCGAGTTTTAAAAGTGTTCTCAGACTTGAGATCCCAAATTGAAGGAGGCATCTCATATTCCTATGCTCTGAGATGTTAGGCCTCTAAGAGAAGTTTGAAACAGCCTGTCTTAGCAGTTCTCCGTTATCTAGTTGTAGATATCTGCACATAGACTAGGTTTCCTCCAAGTGTCCCTCAACTCAGACTTTGAGTTGTCTTCTGCTTTGTTTTTAAGAACCAGACTTCCCACATCCTCCATCAGCAGCCTTCATTTCTCATAAGGGGGTCTGTATTCCATACTGCAGCCCAGTTATCTAAATGCTATCTATTACAGTATTTAACTTCCAGCCTTCTAGCATTTTTGATCAATGATCATTTTGAAAAAATCAGAAGGCTTTTCCATCACTCGTAAGAGCCCTGTCAGCTGCAGGAAATTTTCTCAGGTCTTGTGGAGTGCAGGCCTACCCTCTACAGGGATTTCAATCTTGCTGGCTTCATTTCCATTATAATGACCTTTTGTTATTCTCATGCTTGATAAACCTCTCTGTCATAGTTATTTTGAGTAGTTCTTTACCCCTTCTGTCTCTTTCCTCACACGACTGCATCTATGTTGGTGTACAGAATTCATGTGATTTTCTGCCCATATGGTCCCAGTGAATTCATCCATTTCTACATTGCTTTACGTCAATGATGAGCACTCTCAAATATTTTCTTGTGTATTTCCACCTGGAAGTCAACATCTCACCTCCTGTCTTTCTAATATCTTTTCATAGCAATTTCATAGATTCCTCAGAATGCAGGGAAAATTTAATTTTCCCTTTTTGAAATTCTGTTTCTTTTGCTTTGCCTCTTTCCCAGTGCTGACATCTGCTGCATTATTGTCCCAGACATTTAATTACATGTGAATATTATGAGTTAATCATTGACAGTCATATCTCAAATTTTTGTAAAATAAATATATGACCTGAAGCTCTATTTTCCTTTAAAAAATGTTTTAGTGTTTGGATGATTGAGACAGAAAAATCCTGTATATAGGAATCTGTTTTTTTTCCAAATGTAAAGTATTCTTTTTTATAAAAAATGCATAATCTTTGCATTTCAGCCTCCATTGCTTTTGTCAGTAATAATTTCCTAATTCTATTATTTAAACAAAATAATTATTTGTGTAATATTGCAGTGCCCTAACTGTATTTTACTTTGTGATTCCACAGAACCAAACTGCTCGCTTTCCTCCTTTAAAGAAATATATCAGAAATAATTCTTTCAATATTCCAGTTGTATTCAAGGATTCTGAAGCTCAATAGTTCCTTTTTTTTTGTTGTTATTTCAGTTTTTTTAACAATATATATTTGATATATAATAAGGCAAATTTTTGCAATACAATGAATTTCATCTTCAGCAACAATAAGAATTCTTCAAGAATTATTTTTTTTAAGGTATATTGAAACTTTGTTAGATGCATTTGTGACAGTGAGATGCATTAAGCATGGCCCCTTAGAGGTTTTATTGGCTATTCTTATTTTTTAATTACCTTTATCTTTCCTTTTTTTTTTACAAAAGATGAACTTTTTAAATACAGAACTTGACATTTTCATCTTGTTCAAATCAATAATCATAAGAAAAATACTGAGGAAGTTATCCATAACAAAAGATGGTGATTAATCTATAATTTTATTTACTTTTTGATTATTTAAATCAATTAAATGTGTTTACCAAATTTTTTTTTCATCGTAGAAGTTGTTAACAGTGTAACACATAGAAATAGTAGTGACAAATTCTCAAGAAGAGAATTCAAGAAGAGCCTCATCTCTTGCCATTTATAGCTGCGAAACCAGAATAGCTAACCCAGAAAAGTGGGTACTTTAGTTCTTTTGTCAACAGAGAGGATCTTGTTCTAGGCAGCCACAGTTTATGGTAGACTGTACAGGTATCCTTTTGTGTGCATCTACAGTGCTTGCAGTGCAATGGGAAATGCCTCACCCTCAGATATATCAACGCCTGATTGAAAGTCTTCAGATATTTTTAAGGCTTTCCTTAAGCCTGACAAAGGCTGAAGTGAAAAGAAAGATATATCCTCGTGATCTGGGGATGGTGTACGAACCCTTTAAACCTGTTGGCAACCAGCATAAACCGAGTAATCTGCTGCCATGGAGATCCACACCAGAAAATCCACAGCAGTACTGGAGAAATATAAAGATCTCAATTATTCCCATCCATATTCCTTAGCCACAGATGAAGATTTTTTTATATTTGCTCTCATAACCCTTACCAAACCCTGTAATTTTGATGATTATGTTAGAATTGTTCTGAGAACACAGACTACTTGTAGGTGATGAATAAATGTATACTCTTTATGTGTTATAAGGACATGATTCCTCAAATGCACACACTGAAGTGTTTGGCAAGCGATTTCTATGGATTTTTTCTTGCACATCAAATGTTTACATAGTGTTACAAAAACAAGCTACAGAAACCAAAATACATCTAGCTACTGTGTATTGTATATCAAGTTGCAGCATATCTAGCTATTGCTCAGTGTTACCAGGAAGTCTACTTAGAAAATTATAGTTTCCATATGAAAAATAGCCTCTTATAGGTATATTTATGGCTTTGCATTGAAGTCTTTAATGCAAGACGTACTGCATAATAATAACAAAGCCAAACAAGTAGCAAAAATCAAAAGAAATTCTAATACCTCACAACCTGCAACCAATAGGACACAGAAAATAATACTGATATTTTCATTTTTCTCAGTTCTAGTCAGTACCTCCACTGCAGTAAAGCATAAGTCTCTGAAAGTAATGCTGGAATTTCAGAAAGCAGGAGCAAAGTGAAGATGTACCAAACATCACTATAAGAAGTTTGTATTTTTCAGGTGATGTCACTAAAAAAAATCATGCCAGTTATGACAATATTAGCAAACAGGACAACGTAACAGGATGTTATGTTTGATAAAATTAACACTTAGAAAAAGAGGAGGACTGGAGTATCTGTTGAATGACTGAAAATAACATGTAGAAGACAAAGTCTATAGTCTTTCCCAGAACATACATTCTATTTTGACTTAATTAATATTTTAAAGTACCACCTTCCCTTCCCCTTCCCTTTCTACATCACACTGAAGAACAATTAGTGAGTGTGTAGAAGATACTTCTGCTACAGCACAATTGGAGGTGCTGTGATAATTCACTACAGTGGCAAACAGAAACATTGTAAAATAATAGAAATTCTGTCAGTAAAACAGAAAGAAAACAGCAGGAAATATTTTTGCCACAAAAGCATTTTCCACTGAGTTTTACTTGAAATCAAACTAAGTTGATAGGTAACCCAAGGATGAAAAAGGTTATATCAAGAAAAGTCGAGTAATCTTAGTGAACTAAGTTAATTAGGGCCTTTATGTCCAAGATTTAATGTTCCACCACCCCTCTGAAGCCAAACTCCATATATATGAAGTCAAGTGGTTTCTGTAGGAGAAAATTATTTGTTTCCATAGAAAGAAGAGTGAGCATTGTTAACTAGAATTCTAGTTATCTCCTCAGAAAAGTACCTGTACACTGTGCTAGATGCAAATAGCACTGGAACACAGACAGGTCACATTCCTCTTCCATTTCTACCTGCTGGTCCTGAGACAAAGATTTCTGTGACTTCTGCATTCTGAGACGTAGGTTGAACATCTGGATCTCCTATTTAAATATACACACGATGCATGTTATAAATATCATCTTCTGTACTGAAAAATAAGTTTTATGGACAGTTTCAATCCATATGTTCTCAAAGAGAAATCTTTTCCAGATGAACTTGTGAAGTCAGTTTGGCTTTTTCTCAAAATTAGTATGTGGCTGCCAGATTTTTCATGATATTCATCATTCTTCTTTGTCACATCTCTAATTCTGTTTTGTATGAATCCTAATGTCACTAACTTCAAGTCATAGAAAAATTAATTCTATTTCCCATTTTGTTAGCATATTTTTATTAAAGTCAAATAGCATTCAGAGAAGGATATCTTTACCATTTATATTACATTTGGCTCAATTAAATGAATGTGTAAATTTACACAGACTAACGGATAAGCAGATCTGGATTGCTTGAATAGGCAGAGTAGCATTTTGGAATCAACCATTTCTCCAAATTTAATGAAATCAGGCTTAGAGGTTAACTATTTACTCTTATCCTCTGTCTTCCACTTGCTAATTTGATCTTATTAGAAGGGAGGTTGTGATGTTTTGATCACTTAACAAAGAATTGGACTTAGAAACCACCTATTTCTTAATTTGCTGAAGAGCTGTCGGATGGCCATGTCTTTTGGCAACTGAGTTTGACTATGTATTTTCTTATTTTAGTGTGTGTGCACAGTTATTAGAATACTATATATGCACACAAAGTTCCAGCTTTGAAATAGCTGTTTGCAGAATTAAGGGCTTAGCAATGGAAAAGTTCCATCTTCCGTTGCTCCAACAGCACTGTGCTGTGGAGTAAAATTGTGTTATGGTGGGCAGAGTCACGTGGACCCTAATGGAATTGTTGTTACAAAGACACAGTATCCAACAGTGTGATTTGTGTCATGCTGTGTGAGCTGCCTACACTTTTCAGCAGCTGGTTCTGTGGCTGTAATTTATTGCTCTAGAAATCATTATAATAATACAAGAAATGCTGCAGCAAGTGTAGAGGAAAGAACACATCACAGTCAGACTGTAATGACTATTTAGACTATTTAAACTCAGCTTATTTTATGTAGAAAAGCAAGTTCTTTTCACTGACTTATTTTGTGTGTTTTATTTGGATTTTTGGTCTCGTTGTGGTTGAGATTAAATACACTATTACAAGTTTTAAGATAGTTTATGATCATAAAAGCACAAAAAATGCAAAACAACACCTAAATATAAAATGGTAACACCAAAAAAATTCCACCTTGGAGAAAAATGATGACAGATGTGCTATTTCCTGCATAAGAAATAGCTCACTGTCATATACATACTCCACAGTCTATGCTAAAAACATGCTGAAGACTCTCTGTACGTCAGCTGTGCAAGTAATTGTGTTAGTCTTTTTAAAAATGACATTTAATATATGACCATTATAAACTTCTTCCTCATTCAGTAAGAGGGATAGAGCCAGGATGTTTTTGGTTTTTTTTTGTAGCTCAATCTTTTCATTGGTGTAGTGATCACTGGGAGACAATATAAGAAAGAAGTGCCCTGAGGCTCTTAGGAATCCCTCAACAGGCCAAACTGGGACTTCCAGCTGGTGGCTCAATATCACCTTTTCAGTCTTGATTTAAGTGGAGGACATGGCCCATAATTTTAATCCTCTGGAATTTTTACCCTACTTCTTTCAGCACACAGCTTGTTTCTGTGTTTGTACTGTCCTGCAGAATGAAGAACAATTTTTGTCAAGATTATTGTCCTTTTATCTTCTGCTGTATAAAACCAATTGTTTGTAACTGCATTCTTCTTCCTATGCTTAAATCCATATGCTTTCCTTGATATGAAGTTACTCTAAATGTTGGTGTAATGTTCTGTTTTCATTTCTTGTTCTCCTTTTCTCCCGAGTCATCCAATTTCTGTCTCTCTTCTTAATTTTCCGAAATTAATAATCTTGAGTATAGCTGACAAAAATGTTTTGATTCTAGAATCCCTTAAAATATTTCTGTTGTGGATTTCTATACTGCCCTTTTCCCAGAGTTTTCATTCCTGTCTGTCACTCACTGATTCCACTCCAATGAACATTCCTTTTCTCTTTTGGCAGAGCTCATTTACAAATCCTAAATGTTCCTCTCTGTCAGTTTACCTCTTTGTCTCTTCTGTTACCGTTGTTCTTCATTCCCAGAGCTCTTTTCTGTCACATCCTTTGCTTCTAGCCTGCTACTACCTTTCCTTAAGCTATTTCTGCATTTCATTCATATTTAATGTTTCCACAGTTCTAACATAAGTATAGTCACTTCCTTAACCTCCTAGCATAAGTAATTTCTTCCGCCTGAAATACTCTCTTCTTGAAACCACATATTGCTTTGCTACCATATGCTTACCCTTTTCTTGGGGATGTTTAGCAGCCAGTGTACATTTCCTTCCTTATCCTTTACCTGCCATGTGAATTTATAGAACTCTCCTTTTTTTTTTTTTAGCACTCAGTACAAAAATTAGATGCACAAAAGCATGATCTACCACATGAAATTGATTGCAACAAAGCCCTGGTATGGAAGATAACTGTGTTTATTAGGATGCTGGTTTTGATATTTTTTTTCCTGGACTGTTTCCAATGTAACAGTAGACAGCAATGTGGCAGATACAAAGGAATAACTGCTAACACCAAACCTAATTTAATTTTCGCTGCTATACCTGAAGGAAACAAAAAGCTTAAATGTTAAAGCATTTTCACCAGCTCAGTAAGGAGCTCTTCAGAATAGATACAGACATCAAGGGACTGACCAGCTAAAAACTCCAAGGGCAAAATTATCTTTTTATCCTCTCTTTTATTTGGTGCTCTGTATATCTCTGAGTAGGTTTGTTGTTTGTTTGTTTGTTTTTCCACTGATTTTTTTTTTTCTGGAAAAAAGGCATTGAATAGTTTATTTTCAGCCTTCAATGCATGTATAAAATTTGAACGTAAAGCAAAGTGAATTGGAAATACATTTCAATTTAACTTTTAGAGAATAATATAGGTCTAGTGATAATTATTGGTATTCTGATACAATATAGCGAATTTTGAATCATTAATATCTAACTTAAGAGAAAATTCAAAAAAATACTTATTGGTATCTTGTATTACTTAACAGAGTCTGATTTCATATGAAATATTCTTCCGTTGAGCATAGCACAAATAAACATCAGTTTTGTCACATTTCCCAGACTTAATGGAAAAATTCAAGAAGCTATAAGAATAGCAGATAACAGATAGA
Source organism: Ceyx melanurus (assembly GCA_024611195.1). Taxonomy (NCBI): domain Eukaryota; kingdom Metazoa; phylum Chordata; class Aves; order Coraciiformes; family Alcedinidae; genus Ceyx; species Ceyx melanurus. Next base: position 93,239 of record JANHGL010016528.1, read on the forward strand.
AGCAATCAAACAGTAATAAAATTGTTGTAATTATCTATAATTAAACAGATTAACAGCCCTCATTTCCATATTTGTTTTGGGTTTTGGTTGGGTTTTTTTCACCAAAGCATTTACCATTTATTTATAAAATTACAACCAAGAATATTAGAAGATTGTGGTAAGATATTTTAATAAACTTAGGATTTTTTTTCCCCCTCTGTATCAAATTTTTTTAAGACTATCATAATGTACTTTTGGTTTTGTTTAAACTGTGTCATTTGAATATTTTTTTCATTTACATGTGCTCCATAAACAAGTTCTCCACACAAGCCTGTACTATTTCTGAATCATTGTTTAGACAAATGCATTACTTGAACAGAGTTAGGCTATTGCCTTTCAGTTAAATTATTAAAATCTTATTTTTATGAACCTGTTAAAATTAAAATACTAGGTTCTTAGCAGTGACACCTAGTTTGGGATTCATTTTTGTGTTTTGCTTCTCTCTCTCCACGCCAGGGAAAACACTTTTTGTTTCTGCAGTGCAATCAAGTAACGTGCCAGGTATTTCATTTTTTCATTTCATGTCATCATATCTCTGATTCTATGATTCTATGATATCAGAACTAACAAGAACTTCACATTTGATAGAATTGCTGTGGGTGTAAAAACACTTGCACAGATCGACCCTTCATTACTCATTTTACTAAACTGTTCCATGTCAACTCATGAACCTTTTTATACATCAAAGCTTGTTACTTCTCCGTGGATTTGAATGTGTCCACTGGGCTCTATGGGAAGTGGAGCTGGTTCCTGTTCTAGCACTTGATGACTCTCCTCAGTCAGTGCTATCACTCAATGAAGATGGATCATGTCCAGGGTAGATTGAGGTGGATTAGCTGGCCATAGTGGAGTGGACATCTGGGCAGCCCTTCTACACTCTAAGGCCAAAGCAATGGTTGAAACCAAGGACATTAGCCTGTTTTTAATCATAGTAAAGACTGTGTTGTCCAAGCACAACAGAAACATTAGTAAAAACAGAACATCTTTCATGTCTACTGCGAACAAGCCTGTTATGAGACTACTACCTTTAAGATCAGGGAAACAAAGAACAAAATCCAGCAAGGGTGTACTTCCCTTTCTCTCTGGCCTGGCAAATGTAGTATTGGTCATAAACTCCCATGGGTAGTTACTCAGATTCCAGTAATAACAGATCCCTTGGTAGATGCTAGTGAAGAGGACTACTGGCGTGGAATCCATGATATAGTAAAACCAGTATATTCATTTAATACTTCCCACCACTATTTTGGTACTTATGCTCATTTGTATAAAAGGACTCATGAAGGATAAGCCATATAGTAGGCCTAGCTGATAAACAAAGGTGGCCAAAGAGGAAAACATGGTGGTGCCTCTGGGATTTCCTAGAAGCCTCTTGACTCCTTATTATGTCTCGAGCCCCACACCTGGCGCCAAATTAACTGTCCTGGTTTGTAAAGATTTTATCTTAAATTTAGCAATATGAGACCAGAAGGCTTATAAGGAGACAAGAATTTTTTTGAAGAATATATATATATTTGTATAGTATGTAAACAGAAGTGTGAAACAGTAAATGTTGAACAGCAGAACAGAACAGAAACAGTCTGAATCGTTGGTTGTCCTTCCCTTTGATGACCAGTAGGGGAGTGCCTGGAAACTGTTGGGAGAAAGGGGCTGGTGGCAGGCAAATTCAAAATGGCAGCTGGGGAGGGTGAAAGAGATGGTGACCACTGGGCCTCTGGCCACCTCCACAGGGCATGGGGAAAAGGAGTTTAGGGAAAAATGTCAGATGAACCCAACATGACTGGCAGGGGGGTGCTCCAAAGAATTGCAGTGGCCAGCTGGTTGGAGAATTCAGGAGAAAGACATGAACAGTTTCAGATCCCGGTGCCAATTTTCCTCCAGAGCCATGCCAACTACAAACCAACTAGAACCCCCCCCTCTTCCTCCTTCCTGTCTGCGTGGTGTCCCTGGCTGTACCTCCTCACCCCATTTTTTGCCACGGGCAGGGAAAGGAAGAAAGGTTTTAAAGAAAACTTGCTACCCCCTGACACAACCTTATCAGGATATTTTCATCTCAACTCAAAACTTTAATTGCAACATTTATCCTCATCTGCCCACTGATGCTTTTTTTTCTAATCTATTTTATGACAATCAGTGAACACTTTTAAAAATTAATGCTGATCTCAGAGCAGGTCAGCTGGCTTTTGGCTGACCCCGAGATGACTGACAAGTGGCAGCATATGTTAAGTTTCCAGCAGGAGGAAAAAGCAAGCGTTTAATTTCCATGATGATTTGTAGGGGACAGATTTTTTTCAAGCATTCTGTTGACAGAAAGCATCAAATATGGGATCTTTCAAGAATTTCCTTTAAGTCTATGCTATCATGTAATATGACATTGCCTTTTACAATATATCCCTTGGTGATTCAAGTTTACCTGTAACTAAGAATTTGTAAAAACAAGAATGATACTATATATAAAATACAGTATATTTATATATATATATGTCTTTACACTATATACATACTGTAACTTTATATGCAAACTTCATAACTAAGAAATTATTTCACTGTGCCATCAACTTCTCTATACTTCATTTTTATTCTTTTGTTAGGAAGCACTTTTTTAATGTATTTATTACTGACTAATTTATAATGAGCAGCATATTTTTTTTTTAATTATATCTGCAAGTATCATTCTTTTATCCAAGGATTACCAATTGCTTTGTGACTATGTAGCCTGAATCTATCTTAACATCTCCACACATTGTGAATCATGCTGATTTTGTTAGTTTTTATGATGCAGTGGTGTTTGGTCATCTCTGTGAGTTTCAGGGCTCTATCATGGTGTGGATTCTCCAAAATCAAAGTAAAAGCCAGTCCATATCAAAAAAAGCTTAAACACACACTAAAAATATATCAGACAGGCAGAGAAAATAATCAGAGTGGAGAGAAAACCTGGTGAAAATAGCAGCTTATTTTTATTATTCAAACAGAATGTGACCAGTTACCAGCTCACCAATTATCTTCTGGCGATTTTCTATCAACTTTACAGTAAATGAGTTCTGAACAGGAATTTTATTACTGCACTCCAGACACTGCATGGGCTGTGTCTGTCAGGATGTCTTTTATACAGAGGGTTCAGTGGAAATATACAAATGATCAAATAAAAATGGACTATCAGATGATGAAAATGTGTAAGTTTAAATAAGATAAAATTAAAAGATGAAAGAATTTTTAGTAGTGACTTGGACAGAATGATTAAACTAATCTTAGCAATGTGGCTTAGATTGCCAGAAATCAGTGAAAAGGAGTTTGCTGCAAGAGTGCATTTTGGGGAAGGCAAACACACAAAGTGTGTAGAATAAAATGATCTGTGGAAATGTATGTTAACAGAACAAAAGAAAGGAGAGAATGTTTTCACTGGTCTCTGCCTGGTTCAGAAATGAAGAACACAGTTTTCTTAAGATTATATGACAATTCAGGTAGAAAAGGACCTAGGGAGGCCCTAGTACAACCTCCATCTCAAATCAGTTATTATTTCAGGTTATTAT
>JANHGL010016529.1:0-19348 GCA_024611195.1 Ceyx melanurus
TGGTCTAGATGATCCTGCTCAGGCAGGGAGGTTGGACTAGATGATCTTCTAGGTCCCTTCCAGCCCCTAATTTCTGTAATTTCTGTGATTTGTTGAAATTATTATTTCCTACATGTATCACAAGGCAGGTTTTCAGTGCAGTGGTCTTTAGTTTGATCTACCACTGAGAGGCAGCACCACTGCCCTGTAGCTCTGGTGGCCCAATGTCAGTTTGCCAGCATGGAAGATTCCCAGGAAACTGTAGATCACAATCTCACCATTGAATGCATCATGGCATTGGATGGGTTTTCAGAAAGTCTTCTCTGGGATTCCTCCAGCACACAACACTGTAACATTGGAGCTGCTTCTCTGAAGAGACAGAAGCACAGCAACATCAATCTGAAAAAATTTGGGTTTTCTCAGTGTGATATTATCCACATGATTAGGTAGAGCAGAACGTAAAGGAGTTGCTCAAGCAATTATCTCCCAGGTGGCCCATACCTTTCCTTTTCCTGTGCCTATCTTTAGTGTAAACTCTTTGCAATAGGGGCTATCTGTTGTCTTATGTTTGTATTTTGTCTAAAACAAAGCAAATTCAAATTCAGTTTTTCTTAGGTATCCTAATATACCCAATAAATTATGTTCAAGTCAGGAGGATGTACAACACACCCACTTATTAGTGGTAACTGGATGCTGTTGCATTTCCTTTAGTGCAAGAAGGAGCAAGACATCAAGGTAAACAAGATGCCTGGAGGACAGAACATTTCATATATTAGAGTGCTATAAAGTCACCAGGTTGACTGTTTCAGACCTGTGATTTATGTAATATATACCACTATGGCAAAAGAGGAGTTTCAGCACTGAGCTATGAACTGGGTAGACATTCAAAGGACAGGTGAGAAGGAAACTTGATGGAGGAATAATTGTACTCTGCTAATTATTGTATAATATAGGGCTATCCATGTTTGGAAGAGAAAATGGTAACACCCATTAAAATAAGAGTATGAATATGGAATGGAAGATAAAAGTGTGACATTGGCCAATAATAATGATACTATATTTTTTGTATGTGTGATTTCTGAGAGAATTACTTAATTAAGAGTTAGCATATGCATGAGTGATATTACTATATAAGCGTATGTGTCTGTATGGGGCATTTTGTTGCTTTGGGAGCTGCAGAAATAACACTTATTTTAAGTGATAAATTATCTGTTGTATTACTGGATAAGGAAGGCAATGCTGGTGCACAGGCAGGTTTCATTCTAGCATTTTCTAATTCTGGAATACCTGAAATTTAAATTTGAATATTCTTTTTCTGTAGGCTTTTTCATGTTACACACAGAGAGATATATTTGTGTGAGCATTCCGAAATGCACCCATGCAAATTATATTAAATTCACACACATGTAAACACATAAAATAATAAAAATAAAATAATGAAGTTATTGGTCCACCAAAAGACCTTTGTTCTTGCAGATACAGATGCAAAACCAGATTAAAGAATCAAGAATCAAAGGTTAGTACAGAGGTTACATTTAATCTTAACGTGCACTTTTTTAGGAAAATCGATCACGTTTCATTTTTATTAAAAAATACTCCTATCCAATGGGGGCAATTTTACACTAGTCTGAAGAAATGCTTGGTAAGCATGAGGCAAATTCCAAGTGTTAACTGTTATGTCTGACACTGAATTTAATAAATGATGGGAAACTGCAGACTGAACATGTTATAAGAACAATTTTCAAGGTTCAGAATCCCATAAATCTCTTACCAGACTTCCTAAATTAATGATTTCAAAAAATGTTTTCACCTACTTTTGTAATGAAAATAGCTTCTCTTCCTATTTCTAACAATTTTCTTGCTACCATGAAGCCAATTGGAATAACTTTTTTTTTTCAATGTAATAACCCTCCTAGTTTTAATTTCACCATGCAAATTAAGAGAAACACCTGTACCCACAGATAGGGAGGATGACTAACCTATTTATAAGTAAGTAATTGGATTTTCTATTTGTTCTATCAATTTGTTCTATCCATTCTTAACCAATACCAATAATAATTGGCAACATTTTTGTATAGATTGCTATCGTGTGAGATCACAGCCATCAATGATCATGCAAAGCCAGATCAGATGTGGCTACTTATATAAGTTGCTTAAATACTGAGTGCAAAAAAAGCATCAACCTTTTTGTAGAGGAGGTGAGAACTATCTTTTATTCTTTTCTTCCTTACTTAGTTAAAACTTAGACTAATTAGAGTGTGTTGCCTCCTTCAGGTAATGTTTTTGCCTGATGAATACAGTATGTGTTTTGTCATTTCAGAAATTTTCACCCAGTTATATCTAGAACTAGGTTCAGATATACCCTTGGAGAAGCTGGGAAACTTGCCCAGTGACTGAATCTGGATCTATTCTCTATGTGGCTCCTGGGAATGTTTGTTCTGCCTGAAATACTCTTATTCCCTAAGTGTCACAGGAAAATGTCAATTGAGGCCGTGTACATAGAAAGCCATGATTAGGAGCATGGACTTAGAGCTCAATCATCTATATCCTTTTAGCAATGCTCTAGATTGCTTGCTTTATATATTCTTCTCAGTCTTATAAATTGAATTTATATTTGAGTCAGGAAATACTCTTGGTATGCAGTGTTCAACAAAAAGGATGGAGAATGTTCCTTTGAATCATACAGATTACAGATGGTCCTGTGGAGACAGCACTGTGTGTGGGCTTCAGGCCCCATGAAACCAAGAACTCAATTTGGATTTGCCCACCCTGTTCCTCATTCCCTTGTGAGTGCACAGGTATCTGCAGGAAGATATCTGCATCCTGCTGCCTTGGGAATGGGTGGCAGGTGAGTGATCTGTTCAGTGCCCTTGTACCTGCAGCATCAGGGAGTAAAGTTTCTAGGCTTACATCATAAACCTTTGGCCACACAGCTGCTGAAAGGAAGGTGCAAAAAGTATTCTGGATATTGTCCTTGACGTTTACAGTTTCTTAAGATGCCCAATGACATCAGGTCTATAAAACAAGAATGGTCTTAGAGGGAAAGGCAGGAAGAAGATGGGTTCAACAGAGAAGGTGAAATGAAGAATATGACCACATTATTGGGAAAGGCATGTGAAGCAGAGAAACAGAGCAATTGCACTGCAGTTCAAATTGTTTTATGCACTGTCAGCTCTCATCTGGGATATCAGCATCACTCAGCCTTCAGAGGAAAATTGGGATAAGAAGGAAGTTTCATCATATGAGCAGATTTAAAACAAACTTTGCAGTACTTTCTCAGTTTGCTTGGCCTTCTATTTAAATTATTTTCAAAGGTTTCAAGTCCTGGAAGACCTTCATGTCAATTTTGATGTCATTTTTTGGAAAAGTTTTAATAATAAAGAATATTTTGATCATAAAAATAAATTCATTCTTTGGACAGAAATTTGAACCTTTGCCCTTTTTCTGCTGTTTTAAAATGCAGAGACTGTTGAAAATGTATTATAATGTTCAGTGCTGTGGAGAATATTTTAGCATCCTAAAATCTCACTTGGGAGTGTAGTTTCAGGCTTTCCTTTTACTGATATTTTGCCAGACATTATTTCATAAAGATTTTTAAAGGTTTGGAATAACAAGCTTTATATAGGAATGTGAATGAGTTGTATATTGAAAGCCATGGAAATTATATGAAGTACTGTTAAGCCAAATTAAAAACTAACAACCTGAGACTGATTCTGCTTTTTTCAAATCTACTTAAAAAAACAAAACAAAACAGAACGACGACTATTTTGGTATTATGGGATTTTTATCCAAAACTGCATTATACTTCATTGGCTACAAATGATAAAGTGTATTTATATTAGAATTGAACTTTGAGTCAATCACACAATGTGAACTGTTGCTAAAGATTGAAAATGAGCGCATTAAAGAAAACTCAGCTGCAGGTTATTGCCTAACAGTGTTTTTCCATTTCTATGAAAAATAGGAATAACTAAAGAACTCAATCACTGTAAGCCTAGGAAAACCTTTTGAATTTTAAACAACAAACAAATGAAAATAGCTGATTCAGTTTTATATTTTTATTATTTCTCCATGCCAGCTTTTTCTAAACTGTCAGTTTGAAGGGTCTACAAATGTCATGCATATCCAACATCCTAAGAAACCTCAGTCTGGATGCAAATGGAACAGTTAAATGGAAATTCTGTTTTTGGTATTGCTTCCTGCTTCCTAGTAGATGTTGTAAGGAACAGCTATCCTTCAGGACTGCAGCTGTTTCCTTTTTGATCTATTCTCTGGCTTCAGTGGCAATTAGATGGTAACTGCCCAGGTCCATGTTGCTCTTCCATTGAGTGCAGTTTGTGTGGAGCAGTCATGGAGATGTCTAATGAGCTTCTGAGAATGTTGCTGGGTGAAAGATATTGTATCCATAGAAAATCTCACTTTGGGAAGAAAAAAAAAAGGAATTCAACTACCACTTAAGTAGGCTTCCCTAATTTTGTGTGTCATCAAACTGGAACAACTTGGTGTATCTTATCAATCATAAAATAACAGGCTGTAGTCACTTTACATCAGGAACATCCAATATAATTTGACATGTATAGGCTGAATTATTGGAATTGCAATGAAATAAAAACCAAGAGGTGTAAACTCTGTGTTGTCCTTTTAGAGTCCTTGGAAAAAATAGATTTGATCAGTGAGGAGATCAACTCAAAGAAGATCACTGTCTTTTAATAAGAAATGTTGCATTTGTTTTCACTCCAAATTTTGAGAAATTTGGGTTTAATTATGTGTAATATAAAATAAGACCTCTTCTTCAATGCTTGTATAAGCTGTAGTCATTTGGCCAGTATAAAAGATATGTTGATTGTCACCATTTAGAGCTGTTAACCTTCTTATGCTCACAGCTTGCAGGTCCCCCTGGGAAATGATGAGGTGGAAAGGATAATGTAAGTAAAGCAAAACATGTATGAGCTAGGGAGAAAGGAAGATCCTATAATAAAGGAAACATCTTCATATTACAATATATATCTTTGAGGTTCATTTTTTTCCATTCTTTCACAGGAAGTCATTGAATCAATATAATTTTTGTAAGCGAGGGAACAATATAGAAGAGGAGAATAGAATGCAAATCTTCATATTGTTTTCTAAATTTTATTGAATGCTTATCCTAATCTTAGGAGCAGATCTCTGGTCATTTCCCAGTGCCTTTTATTTTCCTCTATTCAAAGGACAAGGATATTCAGGAAAAAAACTATGCATCTGATATTTTTCTCCTAGAGGTCTGCAGTGTTTAATCACATTAGGAAATCCATTAAAATTCATGGCCATCTTAGCAGATGCATAGACAGCTGCTATCCCCCACACTTCTCAGATCTGTGTGAGAAAAGTATGTCTATTTAGTAGCAAGTAATGGTTATTACGTTGACTTCTATTTGGAGTTACGTTATGTTTCTACCAAAATCTTCCTGAGGCTACAGAATTAGAAACTCTATTTCCTACTTGTATGTAAATGCTCATTTTCTATGTTTATATTTAATATGGTATGTTAATAGTAATAATAAAATTGAATGAATGATTGGGAAACTTGTGCTTTTTTAAAATGTTTTCTGTTTATTATTTTCATACATGAAAAATAGTGGCTTTGAAGTATATCTATAAATCAGGCTAAACATTCCTGTGTTTGTAATTCTAGAGAACAAAACATAATCACTAGCTTGTAATGAACAAATCTGCATGGGGTTAGAAGGAAACAGTTTTCGGTACAGAAAAACAACACCTTTAATGGAGAAAAAAAAAGAGCTGTGTTTCAGTATATTGGACTACTGAAATTTTACTATACACATGTTTTAAACTCTGATTATAGTATTAAATTGATATTCTTTTTTTTTTATTTCCTCTGAAGGTCAGCCTACCAAGGTCAAGTTACACTTTGGAAACAAAAGAGATCTAAATATTAGAGAAGAATACAAGGACTACATGAATAAGCAGTTACTACTTAGAATGAACATCAAGTCATGTCCAAGGTATGTCTCAAGGATGCTCTAGAGCAGTCCGCGGTCAGCTGATGCATACCTGGACTAGATGCTGCAGAGCAAATTTGGATAACAGAGTACTGTAGTCTCCTTAGCCACAACTGTAAGTTGTGTATCTGGAATGTCATTGTACACAGTGACAGAAAAACAGAAGCCTCTGGCAACATTATATTAAAGCAGCACCTTAAGAATCTTTCCGCTTTTGCTCCACCAATTATGCTATAAAACAAGTATCTTTTGTGTTGGAAAGAATGTAGTCCAGTTGTCCCAGCACAGTTTCATGAGGTGGTGTAAGAAACAAAAGTTGCATCTCCTCCTTGGCCAAAGGCAGCACAGTTTCACAAGTTCCTTCCTTAGCTGGGACTTGCTGGATATCAATCCAGGAGTTCACAGATATCTTTTTACCCCCCCTGCTTAAGACAAAAGTTATATATCTGTTTGGCCACTTGCACTGGCCCTTTATCTCAAGAACATGTAACTATTTTTGAGTTTTACCTTTACCTGGCTTTGTCTGAGTTGCTTGTGTCCTTCTGGACAATTATATGAGAAGGCAGAGAGGACAACTGAGATAGCTCGTGGTTAGAGCTTTAGTACAAAGCAGGCAGCAAAGCTCAATGCTTCTGGTCCTCATCTAGAAGGTGAGGATCCATACTCACACGAGCAGTTCAGAAAGTAAAGTTGGAAAGCAACATTTGTCTTCAAATATCAGAAAGAGGATGCAGACAGAAACTGCTATCAGAGGAGCAATCTTAATATTGAAGGCAGGTTCATAAGACCAGGTGCTCCAGCACTGAAAACCAATCAATACCAGAATGAAAAGCTGCAGGTTATCTTAGCTTTTCACTCCTTTTTGTACATGCTTGTTTTGGTTTATCTTCAGAAAACAAAATTGGATTTCAATAGCAATAGCAGGAGCTGCGGTTGCAGTCCCTAGAACTTTTCCTTTTTGCCCCTCAAATAGGACAACCACTGCCCTCTAAAAGGAAACTAAAAAGAAAACATATAATTAATGCTTAATACTTTAAGTTGCTTTAATTTCTCCCCTTTGCTGTCTATGCCTTTGATAAAGAGAACAAAAGATTTTTAATGGTAGTTGACAGTAAGCAGGCTTCAGTACCAGAACTGACAGATTAATGCAACTATTGAATTTCATATTGTGACAGAGCTGTGTTAACACTTTCAATTCTCAGTCTGTGCACTGCATCAAAATGAAGCCAACAGCTCTAAAGAACAAATATATTCCTTTCCAGTATTGAAGGGAATTTTGGTCTGTGGACTTCATCAGTATTCTGATTGTATCTATCTGACTATCACCAAACTTTTAAAGTGTTTTGCCATCTAATGGGCTTCTCCTATGCTCCCCACACCTCTCACCACAACTGGTACAGCCAGGAAGCTTAGGCATGTAAAATAGGCAAGGCTATGGCATCTTTTACCAAATGACCAGATGTAGCTGGAATAGCTGAGAGTGCTACAATTGAATCTAGAAAAGTCTGTGTGCTGATCTGAAGGAATTTTGACTGAGAGTGGTGACTTAACTTTTAAGAAATTCTGGTCACCCATCAACAGGCTTTTCATAGATGACCTCCTATACTTTTAACCTATACAGCTGGAGGAGCTGTGGGACTGAAGCTATGCACTTAAGTTCTCCTTGGGATATGGAGAAAAAGTCTAGGCAGGTGTTCCATATCTCAAGGGTGTGTCCAATCTACTTGTTTCTTTAACTTTGTGTTGACTTGGCTGTTGTGGTCAAGAATGCTCACCAAGTCATCCCATGAACAGAAGAAATGCCTGGTGTCTGGGTCCCAAAAAGGTGGGATCTTCTTATGTTAAAATTAAGAACACATCTCAGCCTGTCCAGAAATAGGCATTAAGTTATCCAGGGAATGTTATTGTAGAAAAACCTTCTGCTTATAATCTTGTGCCTTCTATGGCAACTTTGCAGCCACATTAAGAAAGGAAGTCATCATACAGCATCCTGATCTTGAACCTTAACCATAAAGCAGGTTTGCTGTTTTAAAATATCTCTTTGCAAAATATGAAACAAATAATTAGAGAACAGTATTGTTCAAAGATTAATTTGCTGCTGAGATTGTTTATGCAAACTATATCTTCTGCTGAGTACTTTAATGTTTTTGTTGAGTCATATTGCAATTACATGTTTCCCCTTAGTTAGATGACAGTAATTAGCTATGCTACAGGATATTGCCTAAATGGAAAATTTTATGAAAGCTTCCTACAAATTTATAGAATATATCATGGAAACGCTTTGCCTATGAAGCTGAGAGATATAAGTCTTCTCTCTCACCCCAGTTTTACACTGTTTTAAATCTATTGACTTCAGGAGAGTTATGCAAGATTTACCCAAAAAAGGCTTTTGTCTACAAATGAGAACAGAATCAGGTTCCTGATACTGTATCAGAATCAGTAATGAGGCATCATGTTGCTTTCTCTGCTTTTAAAAAACATGTTAACATGGTCACTTGTGACTCGGTGGAATGAAAGCATTAATAAACACAGAGTCTGATCTACCTTCTCTACTTGGGTTCTCATGTATTTACTCCATTATTATCTTGTGCGTTTGCTTGTCCTAGGCTTTTTGATGTATCTGTTAAAGTATTTTGGGTTTGAAAAGCACAGACTCATGCTAGTAGCAATCACATTTTGGCAACAGAAACTTTCCATCATCTGAATGGTAAAAAGGCCCCAAATGGTCAGAATAGTGAGGTTCTGCTGTATATGATAATTTTAAGACACTTCCTGGGATTTAATTTTATTTAAAGCTAAGTAATTTTGTTCTTAATTTATTAAAGACCTGCTAATGCTGATAATCTTTTATATGCAAAATCTAAATTGGTCTACTGAAGTAGAAGCAATTTCCTTTATGATATATCTGTCTCTGAACAGGGATAGTGGTCCTTATAGCTTACTGTTTTCTGAGGAAGAAATGACAATATGTGGATTCTGGAGCACAGTATTTTAAGATTTTCAGCATTTTTTGTGTACCATTGAAAATCATGCTAACAATAAAGTCATTATTATCAATGTCTATAAATATGTTAAGGGTGAGTGTAGGGAGGATGGAGCCAGACTTTTCTCAATGTCATCCAGTGACAGGACAAGAGGCAATGCGAACAAGTTGGAGAACAAGAGGTTTAGGGTCAACACAAGGAAGAACTTTTTCTCAGTAGGAGTGACAGAATTCTGGAACGGGCTGCTCAGGGAGGTTGTGGAGTCTCCTTCTCTGGAGACACTCAAGACAGAAATGACAGACAATGACGGTCATAGAAAACAGACAAGTGGGTCATTAAGCATGATCTAAACTGAGTATTTAATGCTTTGGAATCTAGTTTAGAAGTAATCTAATCTACATCTAATTAGATACTAATGCTTTGGAAAGATGAAAGCTTTTTACAATTTAACATTATATAATACTATTAATTTGAAATTCAGCATATGGTTTGCCCATCTCTCTCTTCAAGATGAAAAAAATCTCCAACACTAGAAATTTACTTGAAAAGCAAGAGACATAGTGAGAGATAACGGCTAACCTGACTTTTTGATTGGAATACAATGCCAACACATATGTTTGCTTTCCTAGCTGTCTAAATAATAGTTTCTACATTTTCTCCTTTTTTTCATCAGCTAAATGTGCCAAACTATTTTCAGACTCTAGTAACCACTGCACTGTGTGGCTGAAACAGTTATTCTTTCATTTTCCATTAGATGAGATAGCAAGCACAGGAAGTGGTTGGTTAATATTTTCTTCATAAAGCATTATATAATATTGCTCTTAATCATTTAATCTATTACCTGGTTTTGACCAGGACAGAGCTGGGAAACAGATGGATGCAGTTCAATAGTGTAGACTGAGGAAGTGGTATGAGGGTGAAGACAATAACAGATCTACACTTTTAAGATGTGTGACTACAAGATGCAATTACAGTTCAAATTAATGGACAAATGCATATTGCTTTCTGCTATTAGCTAAACATGGCAGGTTTTATGCAGGATTTTTCTCCTTCTTTTGCCTAGGAAAAGAATATTTGTTTTGGAGGAGGATGTTAGTGCCTAACTCTAGCATTAGACACTGGTATGTGATGCATTGTTTACTACATTGTCTTGAAAAAGAAAGTGATGCTGTGGAGAAATGAGCAGTCTACTTTTTTTCCAAGAGTATACAACAAAAGCACTTCATGGTGCATAATGTCCATTTATTTCCACAAGCAGTTTGAGACATTGGCTTTCAATTAAAAAAAAATCCCGAGTCAGCTTGGGACTTTTCTCTGTGTTCTTATGAAACTACTGGAATGGCTGGGACAGTGATATCACTACAAGTGTAACTGTAGTTGTTTGAAAACAAGAAGACCTGACAGAAGGGAGGTTTTTTTGCAGTGGGCTCTTAAATTTGCAACATGATTCTTTCCTTCATTAATAGGCGTCCATTTAGGGAGGCAAAATAGCAACATCCAGTGAGAATTAAAAGTAGAGAGAAATGCTTATTTGTTCAGCACTAGGTTTTGCTATTTGGTAATGGGATGAGGGATAACTGCTTTCCCTACACTTTTATGGGATTCCTTTGTTATAAGGCAATGGAGCCTAGAACCTGCAAAGTATCCTTTAAGAAATTATGTTCAGAGCCACTGTGTAGAAGCACAAGGTCTCTGGACAGATGAGTTTTGCCTCTGGCAGCATTTCCAAGGTCTATGTGGATAATGATAATCTAAAAACTCTTCTGCATTTTTTTTTTTTGCAAGTAAAGTAAATGAATTAGAATGTTATTGCATATTGTTGAATAAGAGCTGTGAGAGCATTATCCCTGCTCTTGCAGTTATAATTCATTTAGAAAAATAGTCTAGACATCATGGTCACCACACCCCAGACCAGACTTCTATAAATCAATGGTACATGCTATGCAAATTTATTTTGAAAGCTGACAAGGAAGCATACCAAACGATATCATGTAGCGGTGGAAGGTGTTAATGTTTTTTAAATCAAAACTTATAATGCCAAGTATTGGATTTTACAGTACCACATCTCTCAAAATGATGTAGAGAACATTTTCCAGTTTTTAAAATTAACTGCATACACTTCCTACTATGAATTGCAATTTTTAGTCCATTTTATATAACAGAAACAGTATTCAATTGATTAAGATTTAATACAAGAACATGATGATCCATAGAAAGGAACACAAGGCCCTATTATACCGTTTTTCAGGCAGAATATGAATTAGCTTTTTTTTTTTTTTTTTTTTTGTAGATTCTGTGCTCTCTGTATTCTGTGTCCAAAGCCTGATTATCTTAATTTTTCTGGGGGAGCAAGAGGGAGGATGCTTCACATAGCGAATCAGAGATGCTCAAATCTTTGCTTAGAACACTGGAACAAGCTGCCTGGAGAGTCTGTGGAGTGTCCTTCTCTGGAGACATTCAAAACCCACTTGGATGTGTTCCTATGTGACCTGATGTAGGTGGTCCTGATCTGGCAATGGGATTGGACTAGATGATCTTCTGAGGTCCCTTCCAATCCCTAACTTTCTTTGATTCAATGAAATTTTAGCTGAACTGTAGGACTTAGAACAATCGATTCTGTAATTAAAAACATTATGTAATTTTTAGAATTATTTTCAAAAACCCAAACCTTACATATTTTTTTTAATTTTTCATAAACTTATGCTTGGCTTTTGTGGTATTTTTTGACTGTATGTCTTTGTACAACAAACTACCAGATCAGAGATAGGACCTAGGCGTTGGGGCTCAGGAAGAATTTAGGCACCTACACACAAGATCACTTTTCTGGAAGAGGATGCATGCACCTGGGACTACTGCATGCCTGAAGGGTGGTCAGAGCCACCCAGGCATTGTAGCTTTGCGCATAACTCCAGCCTCAGCCCAACCAGAACAGAGAAATTAAGCTCTCCACTGCCAAGAGAGGCTGGTTACAGAAGGCTTTGCAATAAAGCACTTTAATATAGATGAAGGTGAGAATTACGGTATTTTGAAGCACAGGTGTTTGGCAGTTGAGACCCATTCCATGTATCCCTCCAAGTTGAGGCATGAGAGATGTTAAAACTTTATCTTTCATCTATAAAAAATGTGCAGTCACCTACAGGCTACTGTGTGCCCCTCCTATTGTGTTCATTGAAATTCTGACACCTAGAGAAGAATTCAAAACTGCTTGAGTGATCAAGCACATGAAACTGTAGGAAAGGCTCTGAAGTTAATGGACCTTCTCCAGGAAGATTATACTCCAAATTCTTTGTCTGTGAACCTAGGATTTTCTTATATGTAATTATTATGTAATATAAAATACATAAAAGCCTTAGATGAAATAAGCACAGGCACAAGATCTTCTTCAGAAATGGCTTTGCTAACAATCAGCTACAGAGTCAGGCTCACCCCATCTCCTCTAGTTTGGTTTTGTGAATTTGCTGCACATTTACACAGGTTCAAGAGGAATGATGGATGGTGAATACAGAACATCTGTCACTTCCCTTGTGGCTTGCTGGATCCATAGGCTTTAATGTCCACATCTTCTTTCTGGATTTACTTGAGATCTCACCAGAGAATTTTAATTAAAAATACTTAACAGATTAATCAACTATCAGCAATTTAGAATTGGAACAATCAACATTTTCTCCTCATTTTCTCCCTAAACTTCTGTTCTTGGAAAAAACCCTGAATACTTAATGTTCCTTCCCCTTATGTGGGAATGAGAATTTTGAATACTCATTCCATTTAAACTATGCCTTTGTTTAGGTACTGGGAACACTGATCACAGAATATTGCAGAAAGCATAAAACATTTGGACTCATCTATTTCCCTTTGTTCTCTTTGGGAACAATATGAACGAGTTACAGAAAGGATAATTCAAATAATCTAGAATAGGGTTTTTTTCAGTATCCTGAAGTATAGTTCAGGTTTCAGAGTCTCTATTAACCATGCTACAACTTTTGTGGTTTTTTTGAACCTAATCACCTCTTAAGTTACAGGGCCATAAAATGGATTGTGATTACTGGCTAACATTTTTGCTCCAAGGAAAATTACTTCCATGTTTTACAGCAACCTGTTTCTGTAACCTACATTACAATTTGGAGGAAAGTGACTCTCCTACAGATCCTGTCTCTGGTATAGGCAAAGGGTTTTAATTTTTAAAGTTAGTTGCTGTACACAGCTGCTCAATTTTTATTAACTCCATTTGAACTACCTATTTTATGAGCAATACTAGCACCTAAGGACAGGACAATTACATCTAAGATGAAGGTTATTTTTCATACAATGGCATTTTGTTATGAGTTAGACTTTCATGTATTCTATAGCAGGAGTTTGAAAGGACTCTCATTTTGCCATTTCTGTAGTATTATTCTGAACCCAGATGGCCTAATAGTTTCAAACTGGCTTGTTGTGTAAATTATAGTTGCTAGTCTGGCCAGCTGAAGAAAATGTAATTTTTGGTTTGCTCATGATTAGGGCCCTCAAGGTTAGGCACTGTGAATTGTGAACTGTAGATACTGACCTCCTATTCTGCTCTGACTGGGCCCTGATAGGGTACAATTTCAGAGAATGGAAAATGTAGTCTGAATCTCTTCACATTGCAAAAGGATTTCAATATTGGTCTCCCACATGCTACAGGCCTGTTTTCACTAATAAATATCTCTCACCATGATTTAAAAAAATATAAAACACACACACACACACACACAAAGGATTTTTTATTTCTTAATCTGCATTTAGTGCTTCCTGTTAGCGTTAGATACTCTTATTGCTTTCAGGGTGGTATTACAGTACAGCTAAACTGAAGCAGATGCTGCAAAATTCAGCTTTCTTTTCCAATGTCTGCTCCCTTCATTAATCCACATGCTCTGGTTATGTCTCTTGTGTTGGCACTGGTACGTATCAGGTCCTGCAAGGAAATGGTTCCAATTTTCTGTCAAGCTGGCTCCCTGAACTGCGTTACCATGGTGTCAGAAAAATGGCAGCTCTGGGGCAAGTGAGAAGCTTGACTGCTCAGCCTGTGAAAGGCAGTGGGACTGCCCCTTTTGGCAGCAGACAGGTATTAGATGCCTTAGACGTACTCCCAGACTGCCCTTTTCTGCATATGGGGTTTTGAATTATGTTTCTGCTGTGCCAAACTCCAATTTTAACTATCCAGTTGCTAGAGACAATTGCACTAGTCATATATTTAATGAGAAAGTGCAGAACATCTTGCAGTAACCAGGAACTTTCACAAGTCAGTTCACTGTGAACAGTCACTGATACACCTGGATGCGTTGTGGTCTCTGCAGTAGCCCTGACATGCCCAGGATATAGCACATAAATATGTACAAGGGCAGAAGACCGAACACAATCGTGCCTTGCCAGAACTACTGAATTTGTGAACAGTGAAAGAATACCAACAGTTTCTCTGATATGACTTGTGGGATTGTTGTTGTTGTATCCCAAAAGACTGAGATAAGTGTCTTATCTGTTTCTTTCACATGATTTATCTTGTTTCTTCCTAAGGAAGGTAATATGGCCGACTGATCAACACTTACATGATGTTCTTTGTATGACAGCTAATGGTCTTGTGCTATTCTGTCAGTTTTCTTAATACAGGACAATGTCAACCTGAAACACGCACAAATCACTGTGATGCTTATAGCTGTTCAGAAAGACAGCCTGGAATAAGCCTGATTTTTAACCTGACTTCTGAAGGCAGCCATACAGGAGGAAAGAACTCTGATTTCCTCCAATACCAGCTCATACCAGATAACACTCAGTGGATGGGTCACAGGGAAATAAATTGGCTCCCACTTTCTGCCTGATACTGCTTTCCTGCTATTCTCATTTATTTTCTACCTTAGGTCTATGATTACTCACTTGGTGATCACTTCTATCACTATTCTCTGAAGGTCTCACAAAAACCTACAGGTATTGGCCACAAAACTGGATGTGCTGAGAAAATGACAATATTTTGAAAAGGCAGTGTGGGAAAACAACAGAAGATTGGCAAGAAGGATTGTAAACACTGCTCAAGTGACTTGCAGCTGGGTATATGTAAAAACACATGTATCACACTAATTGTCGATCAGCTTTGTGTGCTTGACAAGTAGACTATCTGTCTTTAGATAACACAGGTTTGTGAAGGACACAGAGGCCCCTTTTTGAACATCCTTAAGATCCCCACTCTGCCGTGGGAAAGATCTAAACACAGTGGAAAACTACGCCTGAAATGAACCCTTGAGAAAGCTACAGGCAGAGTTCTAAATGTTCTAAAGCTTTTTTTTTTTTCTCCAGCAAAGAACGAACTTGGCGGCGCCTGTGTCCCTCCCTACCCATATGCCTCTGCCCGTATGCTGCTGCGGAGATCCCCCCTGTTCACCAGGTAACAAGAATAAATCTATTTTGCATTTCCACCATGGTTTTGTGGTTGTTCCTGTGTCCTGTCTCTGCTGGCTCACAGGGCAGTAGCACAATAATCTTTTTACATCAGATGCCATATTTAGAATTATTAAAAGGCAGAGGATAATTTTGAAAGCCTAGAATATTTATGATGTTTTCAGTTATACAAATAAATCATTGAGGTGTTTTTAGATTTAATGGCCACAATGGCCTATAGTTCAACACTTTATTTCAGTATTACAGTAGTAATAATGTGTTCATTTTTTAAAACACAAATATTAATGCAAAAAAAAAAAAAAAAGGGAGTTAGAGATAAAGCAAATTAAATTTTTCTATTTCTGCTTGACGTAACAAGAGACGAGCAGATATGAAGCTCTTCAGAATGAATGCCCGTACTTACTTCTCCCGTACCGAAGCGCACTGGCAACCACCGCCGGGGCGCCCGCGGCGCGGCCCCATCTGTGGGCGGGGGGCGGCCCTCGGGCGGAGTTACACCACCCCCTGCCGTCAAGGGGTTGTTTGCTCCGGCACCGTGCCCGGTGCTATTCTCCTGCCTCTGGCTCCGGAGAGGATCTTTGCATGCCAGTGGCGATTCGAAGCGCATCATGAATGCGCCCTGACCCATTTTGTGTCAGTTTAGTATTTGGTTTTCAGGCGGCGTTTTTTTGCATGGCTCTTGCCGAGGCTGTGGGAAGTGTTTCTCCACAGCTGGGAGCGGGATGGTGACTACTCAGGGTTATAACCCACGTGTGGTTTAATAGAGGATAAGAGAAGACCAGAGTTCCTTGCTTCGGGACGTGGTACCATGTATTGTATGAAAACAGTGGCTTTACTGCATGAAATCAGGAATTTCCTCTGTGTGATGTTCCTCAAAGGAATACCGAGCAAGTGGTATTTTGTGAATACAGTGTTCTGATGAGCTGCTAGGAAATTGGGGAGGACGTGTGGTGGAGTCAACAGGAGGAGAACTTCAGCCTGAGTGGTGAATGTCAATTCAGGGCAATACAGCCCACACTGATGGCAGTGTTATTGCACCCAGAGCTGGTATACTTAGGACACCCTTTCTTACCCTTACATTATTGTAATCTATAAGCCTAGCTATACATTTAAAAAACGTGTTACTTCTCAGCTTTCCCTCTTCACCTTTTTATCTCCCACATCTAAAAGGTGTTAGCATCTGATTGCATTGCAATCCATAGCTAAGCTCCAGCTACTGGCCTTCCTGTTCATAAGAAAATTAGTTGTATTTTTATTTTGCTCCGATTTTAAAGAATGGAACATTCAGACCTCTTCTGCTGTTCCCACCAGCACATTTTGCAGTTGCTACGGTGTTTGTGCTTGCAGGGATTTGGCTCCAAGACAGAATCTGCAGGTAACCTGTCCTACAGTATATTATCTGGATTTTCCAGATTTTCTACTTCCAGGGCGGCTTCTTAACTGAAATACTTTGTGCTGAACAACCTGATGTTTTCTGATTACACCTCTTCTTGGTAGTGCAATTTCTGCTCAGCTGTACTCCTACTTGTTCCTGGTAGCCAAAATTTAACCACGACAATCCCTCTGCTTACCTAAGCAGTTCAATTTGCAGTATGTGCGCTTTAATGTTGGGATCCAAAATAATTCTTTTTGGCTTTTTTATATTTTATGTATTTTATTTTATAATTTTATGTGGCTCAGTTTTGTGATGTTTATTATTTATTAACATTAATTTGTCAGATTTATGAAAAATCTCCTTTCTTATTAGAAGGACTGAAGATTTTGTACCACAATATAATAATAGAGGTCTTTCATCAGCAGCAAGTTTCATTGCTTTAATTAATAACTGAGGGGTTAGATCTTCAGCTTCTGTGAAGCATCATATTTCCATTTAATCCTGTAGAGCAGATTGCTTTACAGAAGCGAAGTGTCTGTCCTGAGATAAACATAGATACCTGAGTGTAGCTTAGAGGAGGTGTTTGAAGTAGACAAATGCTCAGATATAATGGCTGCATAGGAAAAAGAGTAAAAATTCTTTCATTAGGGTAAAATGAACTTTAGCAAGTCTAGACCTGCAAAAACTAGTTTGTGATTCTGATAATTTAGCTGATGGAATCACCATAAAGAGGCTTTGGATGTATTCACAAAAGCAATAGAAGTTTCATCTATCCCTGAAGTATGTGTGCAGTGGGATTTATGGTATGTATGTTGCATAATAGCCTGCTCTTCTGTGGGAGAAGAATATCCTAGGTTCAGGGAGTATATCAGAATAGCGGTTTGTTGTTTTTTTTTCTTGTTTCAGCTTTGTAGGATTTTTTTTATTATACAAAATTTATCATAAAGTGATTGACATCTGCGTCTTAGACTATAGCTACAGTACAGCAAAATTAGATCAGTGAATATAATAAACAATACTGCATTTAGAGGCTCAGTTCAGACTGAGCTACAAGTAATCCATCTTCTGAACATATTAGGTTATTTTATGCTTGCACATTGCATTAAGTATATTTAAAAAATGACTCATGAGATTTTTTTAAAATAAAATGAAATATTTTAGTAGGTAACGGAAAAGAGAGGCTGAAGTTCCTGATTTTTCTACCCATATAACCCTTATGATAAGATTTTATCTTTAATGACCAGTGTTTCGGAAATAATGGCTATTTCTTGATCACTGAAATATACTTGGAATTTTTAAAATGATGCAGTTATGAAATTATGTCTATCACTAATATTAGGCTGATCTTACAAGAGTCTTGAGAGCTCTCAACTGTGCATTTATAGTATTCCACTTTCTGGAATTTAATCTTTTCAGTGAAATGATGTTTTTCCTCTTTACTATGATCATTCTACAACTGTCAGTAACATAATACTACACAGGTGGAAATGGATTCCTGCTTATGTGTTTGTTTCCAGAATTTATCTGTGAATGCATTTACAGTTATTAATTAAACACACTTAAAGCAGTAGGTTTTCATTGGCTTTGCAGTTCTTCTGTAATCTTATTAACTTATTTTTTCTTTTTTCTTTTGTCCCTCCAAGGGAGTAAATTGATTTATATGAGCATGCTGTTAATATTATAACTCCTTGTCTAGCCCCTTAGGTTCTAATGTTTTTTAAACACAATACAATTATGGGAAACATTATATTGGAATGACAATATAAATCATCCCCATAGGAGTCTGAGCAGTCTGGGGAGTAATCGTATAGAGCCCTGCTGAGGTAAATAAGAGCAGTAATTTGAAATAAATAAAAGACCGATGCTGCTAATGTGGATGTCTCAAGAATATCATTAAGTTTGTAATGGCAGTGTTTACTTGGTGTAATGATATTGGATATAGTGTAATGTTGCTGCTTAAATAATAACTTTATAGTTCATGATCCTGTCTCTTTTTCTTCAGAGACTATGCCAGGTTTGCTGTGTTTCCACATCTATTCTCCAAAACAGCAGCATTTTGTCGAAGAGCGCATGAACATTTGAAATGTGGTAAGAATCTCTAGAACTTTGGTTGAATTTAGTCAACAAATACTGAAATTCTGTACAAAAATATGCTTATGGGGGATAATTTTGTTCTTTGTTTCCTATTTCTAATCATAGGCAGAGTGCCAGAAAGAGTAGGGAGATTGGGTAATAGAAATACTTTAATTTGAACTTCATCCATGTACAATAGTGTTGTTGGTTGGGTCCAAAAGGGTCTTGGACCACTTTGCACTTGAGCCCAATGTGAAATTGACATATGGACAGTCCAGTGGGCTTCCTCTCTTGCAGTACGTTCTTCAGTAACGCTTAATTCTCATTCTCATTGATACTCCAAGCTACTGTTCCTTCCTTGACCTGCAGGGGTACTAAAGTATGAATGTAAAATACAAAATGAAAACAGTATGAAAAATAACTACTTTACAGATTTTTGTCAGTCTTGATGTTTTTAGCATGTACAAATTACATAGAAAATACTTTTAAAATATGATATTTTAATAGACATCTGATTGCCTTAGAATAAATTC
>JANHGL010016530.1:18149-30497 GCA_024611195.1 Ceyx melanurus
AATACGTCCAGGCCTGGCTCCCTCCCTCCCTCCCTCCCTCCCTCCCTCCCTCCCTCCCTCCCTCCCTCATTTCTTTTTGAACTACCAAGAATATATGGCTCCTTGCAATATATGATGTCTTTCCCTGAAACATCTATTACTTCTTTGGATGGGAAAATATTTATGAGAAAAAATAAAGAGTTCAGCAGCATTTTCTTAATTTCCTTCTCATAGGAAAATGCCAAAGTACTGCAAACACGAGGCGTGGCTTATATCAATGCAGATTCCTCTATCGAAGGTACATAGTTTTGGCTTGTGTTTTCCAGGAGCAGTGATGGTATATACAGATGACTGGGAGGCATTTTGGCTTGGAGAGCCATGAAATATTTGATGTGATAATTTTGTTGCATTAATTCAGGAATAGATAAGTGGGGAAGCCATGACCAGAATCTTATAGTGTCCTTCAAGATATTCCTGTTCCTACAGGGAAGAAATCCATTACAGTAGCTGCAAGATTTGGGAAGACATGGGGAGGGACAAGAAGTGGTGTGCTCCTGTCATCAGTTCTGTGGCAACTCTCTTAGCTTCTCCTCTTGTAACATGCATACTAAACATAGGGAAATAGAAAAGCTCTTAAGGGTTGCTTCAAATCTGGGCTGTAATTCAAAGTAACCAATACATATACACAGACAAGATCACAGAATAACTCTTCTACTGGGAGAATCATTGTTCCATGTAGAGAGTGTTGCTCTCTAGTCCCTTTTCTGCCAAGCAGAACTTGCTTCTTCAAATATTTATTTTATTTTTTTTTTCAGGAAACTACACACTACGAGTGGATTGCACACCACTGATGTACAGACTGGTGTACAGTCTGACTAAAGAGGTAATGTTGCTTCAAATCTTTAGCAATCAACTTCAGTGAATATCCATATAGGATATGGCTCTGTATATAAAAGAATGTGTCAGATGTTTCTTTTTTTTCTGACTGCAGTACCCTTTAAGTCAATATCTAGGTAACTGGAACTTTTTCCCACAAGTGTCAAAAGGATTTCAAGCTTACACCTTTAAATTATTAGCTATTTAGGATTAGGGTATTTTTCTACTCCTCCTGTGAAAATAATCTTTCTAAGAACAAATTGAAAAAATGCTGTGAGACAGAGCACAAAAGCACAAACTTGGCTGCCCAGTCCAACTATTAGGGTGCCCTCAGTAGTGGGAGACTCTGGCTCTCTCTAGACAGGGGAAGAAATCAGCTTTCTACAGTGTTTTTAGCATGATGTGACAGATTTCATCAATGTGCTCAGCATCAGTATACCCTACTAGATATCCATTGACTTTGACCATGTGTTCTCACACATATCTGTGTGGCACACAAAAGTAAAAGGTAGGGACCTTTCTCAGGAAAAAGCCTCACCATCTTAGATGTAAGATGTTCCTTGCTTTGTGAGTGGCTCTTAGATGCTGGCACCAAGGGCTTTTTATTTTTGTTTTTCTATTGTTCACCTGTATTAAAGCATGAACATTTCATTAGTTTTCTCTGCGTATGTTTTATATACATATATATAATGTATATTCTGCTAATGTATATATTCTTTGACTCTACTATATCTGTCTTCTCAGCTATCTGTCTTTTCCAGAGTCAATAATTTCTTATTTTTGGAAGCTAACATTAGACTGATAAAAAATTAAAGGAAAGGTAGTAATTCACTATCATAGTTTTCTGACAATTGGAATACAACAAATAAAATTTAACTTTTGTTAAAGTTAGGTGACCAGATAAAGATATTTCTGTCCTAAACTGCAGACAAGCTGATCACCTGCAGTTCCGATGGTAACCTGTGCTAAGTGCAGGTGTTCAGAATGGTCAGAAAATCAGGTCAACAAAGTCTCAGTTTGGGCACCAGGAGCCATTGTTAAAATGTTGACCTACATACCAGTAAACATAGTTGCATAACCTTTCCTGAAGCTGGGAAGCAGCAAAAAGGCTGATGAATGCATGTAACCCCAGCTTGTTGGTAGCTGCTCTCTGAAGGGAAGACTGCTCAGGAAGCAGGTTATGGGTTATCCCATCCAGAGCTAGCTTGTGGTGAGAAGTGTTAACATGGTTCTACAAACAATTAGTTTACTGACCAAAAGAACTAAAAAGTGCACCTTTTTTCTTATTTTACAATATACTTTTTCTAGATACCAAGTCCTGATGAGGGGTTTGAAGGAAAATCTCTTTATGATAGCTGGTATAAAAAAAATCCATCAAGAGAATATAAGGAAGTCCCAAGGTCAGTGACAAAATAAAATGCACAATATACCGGAAGTTATTAGAACTTGTAGAGTGTGGGTTTTAAAGAAATACCCACTTGAAAATCTGGGCACCTGAAGGAAATGGTATGATTCTTATATGGCATGAACTTCAGAGTTTTATTAATTGCAGATGATATACTATTGGAGAATAGTTTTGTGAATTCACCTTTGTAGCATGAACAGGAGGCTTTATATGTGAAAAGTAAAGTGTTTGTGTAGTTTATAGAGATTTAGACCAATAGGGATAGATGCACGAGCCAGAGGCAGGCACACAAGATATTAACACAGCAGCTTTCCCTTGCGCCTGCTTCCAGTCTCCTGGAATCTTTTCGATGATTAAAGACAGTGAGCTTCTTCTGTTGAGAGTTTAATTTTTCTGAGAATGGAAACCCTGCTCCTCTGAGAATGCAATTTATGAAGTGCATGTAATGCAGGGGTCACAAGCAATTCATGGTCTATTGACTGAAGGAGGGTACTAGGCAAATACTATGTAGTGACTGTAATTTCAGAATAAATAATTGCCACTGTACTTGGAAGCAAACTAAAATTATACTTTACATATTGTCACAACTTATTTTCCTTTTTCTTATTAAAAGAATAAATAAACTGGGTTCTGGCAATGATTTTGAAGTCTTTTTTCAACGTCTTGGTATTGCTTCAGGCAGAGTACGTTACAGTAAAAATTGGGTAAGTCTGTGTCTTTTTAATTTTGTCTCTCTGTAACTGCATGAATAATATCACCTATAATTGATCCATTTAGACTGCCAGCTTTTTGGAGCAGTTCAGTTTAGTGTGTCAGAATGGAGTCCCAGTTCATTACTAGAACTCTAAATGCTACTTTGGTACAAATATTTAATAAACAGGAATTGTCAACTTGGTGTCAGTCAGACAAAAGGACTTTTGCTTAGGGTAGATGGATGTGCTCAAAATTACTTATAGTTGATGAAGGCTTATGAGTGGCTTATGACGACTTTGTAGTTGTTTATAATAATTTATAAATTGTTGAATTCAAAATAGTTTGTGTTTATGGAAAAAACAGGTTTGACTATGGAGTACACTTTGATGAGACTAATTAAAAAATGTTCAAGGAGCAACCTATTCCTTGTGGTCTTCTCTGAAACAGCATGTCCAAAGACACATGCAGAAATGACTGTTGAGATCCAATCAGCGAGAGGAAGAGAAATCTCACCTTAATTTATCTAACTAAAAGTTATGTGTCTGTTCTTAGCTACCTTCTTTGATTTCTGTACATGGTCAATAGAGACAGGTATCTCATCTCATTATAGATTGAAGTCTAAGCCAAGTTCTTCTCTCCAAACTGTCTATAGTGGCTACACAGGATTAGTGTGACCTGAACATTTAACTTTCCAATGCCTTGAATTCCACAGCAAAAGTTTTCAAGCAAAGATGAATTGTTCACAGCTGAATAATTGTTTTCTTTGGGTTTGTTTGTTTCAGAATGTAGAAAAATATAGCAGCTATCCCGTTTACCACAGTGTCTATGAAACCTATGATATTGTGGAGAGGTTTTACGATCCCACTTTCAAGAACCATCTGACAGTAGCTCAAGTACGAGGAGGATTAGTATTTGAATTGGCCAACTCCGTTGTGCTTCCTTTCAACTGCAGAGATTATGCATCAGCTGTGAGCAACTATGCTGACATCATCTATAATTTGTCAAGGACTCATGAAGAGGAACTGGCAACATACAGTGTATCCTTTGGTATGAACAGTCTTTCATTTCACTCCTCTTCCAGTGCTATTAGTGCCTTATCTTAATGTGTGTCTTAGCCATAACCTGGTATTTACTTTATGCTGTACGAACAGTAGATAAGACAAAAGCCACACTCTCCAATAATTTGAAATTAGAATGTTTTTAATATTTTTTGAATATTTTTTTTCTAGTCTGCTCAGACTATGCCACTGCTAAGTAGAGCTAGCACTTAAAGTTGCATGTTCTTTGACCTGTGTGTGGTTTACTGATGTTGGCAACAAGAAGTCTTTGTCTTGGTTCCTAAAAAAATCTTACAAATTTCCAACTTTTGATGTTGGATAATTTTCTGTCCAACGCTGATCTAGGATCATAGGATAATTCAGGTTAGAAGGAACCTCAGGAGGTCTATAGGTGAACCTAGAAACCCTAGGTGAAGCTAGGAGGGGTCAGCCCTGAGGTCAGAACAGGTTGCTCAGAGATTTATCCCTTCTGGTTTTGAAAGATGAGGGCAGAGACTACAAAACCACTCAACAAAATCATACTGCTTGACTGTTCTCAGGATTAAAAGATTCTCCTTATATCCAGTCAGAACTTCTTTTGTTTCAGTGTATGGGCCTATGATGGTAAGTGCAAGGACCTTGAAGAGTTTGCTTTGGCGCTTGGTCAGTCAGGACTGGCTCATCCCTATGTCACAACAGGGATCTTGTGCTGGCCTCTGAAATACTATTTCATGTTACAGGGATTCACAATATGCCTCCTGCCTGAGAAGACTTTATTTTTTTTGGCAACGTTATGTAGTGTTCAGTTTAGGATTTGGCTGCTAATGACCAGTATCAGGTACATGTGCATGCACACACATGCAGCCACGTGCACACACACACACAACATGTTCAGTCTTTCTTGAAACCCTGTGTGTGTGGAGGGGCGTATCAGTAAAACACAGTTTAAGATTTATAAAATCCCAGACCTGCCTGAGCAGTCTGGTTCTGGCAGTCTGTGCTTTAGTTTTTGGCATTTCTGTACACTCTACAAGTAACAAATAATAAACAGTATTCACAAAAATGCTGATTTTTAGCATCTCAAAGGCAAGTTTTCACACAGAATTACATAGCCTTTAATGTAGGAATATGGGTCATATGTTTTTCATTCAGTGAGAATTGACAGATCACGATCACAGTGCAAGATAAATCTTGAATTTGAAAGATTTGTTTTGTTAAATGATTCATTCAGAATTTAAATCTAAATACTTCCTTCTTGCTCCCTTCAGATGCTCTCTTTTCAGCTGTGAAGAATTTTACAGAAATTGCTGCTAGCTTTCATGAAAGACTGCAACAAACAGATACCAATAAGTAAGTTTAACTCTCTTTTGTCTTCCAGTCAAATACTGTATGTGGTCCTCTGGGCTTAGAGGGCATAGTCTTCACTTGCATTAAGTCCCCAAATAAACTTAGTGACAAATGGCTGTCAGTCATTTGTTTGATTAGAAATCCTTATGTACCCCTGTCCTTAAGGATCTGGTTACTCTAGGAAACACAGTATAGAAATGTTGCATTAGTGGACATCAGAGACACTGCAGGAACTGAGAATCTAGCCATATTAGCTTCAAAAAGTATCCAAGCCGATTAGTGTCAGTTCTTGAACAGGTTTTAGTTGAGGAGCAGTACCAAGGTGCTACATAGATGTGACTGGAATGCTGGTTAGCATGAGCAGAGACAGCTCAGATGTGTAGTTACCTCTAAGTAGAGATAAATCCTAAGACTTTTATTACTGCATTATCATTAAAAGATAAATGTTGACCCATGGTCTTTCATTGCCAGCACTCTAGTCTCCAAGATACTGGTGCCACTTAATAAAATAAAATTTTTAAAAAAGTATCTGTACCATGACTGTAGTTGTGGCAATCTTTTTTATGAACTTTCAAAAAATTATATGCACCACCTATGCCAAAAGGCCAAATTTGCACTTGAATTAATTCTTGATTTATTCTTTGTAGGCCATGCCTGGAATGAGAAACCAAACTTCTTTTTATATATACGTATCTGTATGTTACATTTCTTAGGAAGAATCTCATTTAGCCATATGTTTACCCTTATGGAAGACTAAATGAGAATAAAAGCTACCTTTTTAATGGCAGCAACTTTCAAGATAAACGAGCTAACAATAATTTATGTAAAATGTGACATTTATGACATATGACATGTATGTCACATTTTCAAAATGGTTTCATGGATGACCTAAATCTAAGCATTAAATTAACAAACCAGTTTCATTTTGCATTTACACCAATGTAAAGTTGAAACAGTTTAATTGATGGTAGTAGGGTTATTACAGGCTTACTCTGAAACAAATTTTACTACTTTGTAATTGGTGAATGCCTTTGAAGCTCTTCAGTAAGTTGCTGTATTACCCACATATATTTGGTATAATCTTCTTCACAGTTCTTTCACTTGTTAAGCATCAGTAGTATGCTCATAGCTGTTCAAAGTACACAGACACAGATGATACAGTCTGCCATCAGAAAAACAGTTCTTGGATTATTCAAAAGATTATTTGAACATCACAAGTTTCCTATTTCTCAAATGTTGTGGTTTTAAATAAAAACAAATGTTATTTTATTGAAGTAATTTACAGAAAAGTGTAGTATGACAGTGAGATAAAAAATCTATATCTAACATATTTAACATATTTCTCTGTTTTCTTTTTAGCCTGCTTGCTGTTAGGTCACTAAATGATCAGCTCATGTTTCTAGAAAGGGCTTTCATCGATCCTCTTGGGTTACCTGGCAGGCCATTCTATAGGTAAGAAAAGCTTGTCTTTCATTTTCTGCTTTCAGTACCCTATGAGAATTCCTTTAAGATTTACAGGTCTGTAAGTGCAATTGTAATTATTTTGTTAAACATGGTAAAAGTAGATTAAACAGGACAAATAAGATGGAAAATGAAGAACAATGTTAGGGAAAACTTCAGTGATATACACTACACAGAATGAGAAATAGTCTTGTTGGAAGGTTATTCCAGATCAGTAAATCCATTTCCATTGATTTTTGTGGGCTTCTAAACAGATTTGAAAGCTTAGCCATGGACTCAATTCAAGTAATTTCAGTTGTAAAGGAGCTATAGGGAGCTACTATGGCTTGAAACAGGGTATAATTGAAATATTTACAATTAGATTGATTACAGCAGAACAGTCATGCTAGTGCAGAGGGCAGTACTTGCCACAGAGTTAAGTGAATTCAGTGGTTCCTTCATCCAGTTCAAAAAGTAATTCTTGTTTCAGAGAAAGGATAGTCACTTCTAGCTTCTTGTTCCTTCTACAAGTCTGCATAATTCAGAACAGTAATAATTCCACTAAACAGTAACTATAGAAAGACAACTTAAGATCTACAATCATTTTAGCTCTCATAGCTTCTGATTAAGAATCAGAATCTTGGCTACAAAGCTCTGGAATTTACATGGAATAATGTAGTAGATGTACTTATCTTGCTTCATCAATTATAGATACTGTTGCTGCAATAATCTTATTTATTTACATCTTCAGTATCAAGAACTTAATAGATGATATAGAAACATACTAGTTTTATTCAGAAAATATTATGGTTTATTTTCCTAATGTAAAATATTGTGGGTTTTTTTTCCCTTAACTTCTCTACAGACATGTTATCTTTGCTCCAAGCAGCCATAACAAGTATGCAGGAGAATCATTCCCAGGAATCTATGATGCCATGTTTGACATTAAAAACAAAGCTGATCAACATGAAGCCTGGAAAGAAGTTAAGAGGCAGATTTCCATTGCAGCCTTCACTGTACAGGCAGCAGCAGAAACACTGAAAGAAGTAAATATATAAATTTATACCATAAATACCAACGACATAATCATCAATGAAGACTATGTATGGCAGTTTGCAGAGGCCTTAAAAACAGAACATTCCAAACACTAGGATTCTACAGAGAACACAAAAAAAAAGCCCCAGCAACTTGTTCTTTACAAAGAATGTATTCAAGTGGAATATATTTAACAATATTAACAAGGTAATGTACTCCATTTGGAGAACTCAGGCTTTAGATAACCTCTGAAGTAAGAATGAAAGAGTTTCAGACGTCAGATAGACTTCAGAGGCCGTGAGAGAGTTCTGGGGCACTGTGCACTTGGCACAGGCAGAAGGAAACTACTGATTTAAAATTGTGGTTGAGCATTCCCCTATTGCCATTTTTCCTGCAAGAACTTTACCACAAACCAGGGCCCTTTATGCTCTCAGGCCGTAAGTTCAAACTTTAGTCAAACGGTAGGTCCAGCAGCACAACATCAGCAGCTCTTTCATGATGCAGGTATTAACCTGTGGGGTCTGTTGCTGAACAGCTACAACACGCAATTAACAAACCTTGGCATTAATTCTGTGAATTACTTATTTTTTGGAGCTTTTATAGCTTACCATGGATTACCATATATTAAATAAGAAGAATATCTTTAGCTATCTGCAAGTTCTGCTGACTACAGCTGAACCTCCCTCTTGTTTTCACTCTCAATACATGCAATTATCACCACTCCTGAGTTTAATATGAGGCCTATGCAGTAACTGATCATTTTCTTTCTAGTTTAAAAAGCTATATTAATTTGGAGAAATACCATGTGTTCCACAGTCTGCGTTTTGCATTTTCAGTTTTGTCACCTGATAAAAAAAAAAAAAGTCTTTACCTAGTAATCTTTTCAAACCGCTTGTCTTGTGTAATTTTTGTGACTACTTAGGACAGGTTTTATCTCCCATTAGCCTCAAGTCTTAACTCTGGTTAAACTTAAACTGTAATGGGTATTTTCAATATTGAATAAAATACCCACTATCTGAGAAGCAGGCTTAGCAGTATCTCTCACTAGTAGTATCTTAGCTCAAGCAGGAAAAATCCCATGTAAGAGAATAAAGTGGCTGGTAGATGTGGTTTTGATTTTTTGGGAAGTGACACAATAGAGATGAGTCCTCTGGCATACAGGTTGTCTTAACAGCTGTGAGCTCTCTCCTTGGCTGATAACTGAGAAGCTCAGTGGCAGCAAAGAGTGAAATGAGCTTTGGTTTGGAGCAGCTCCTTCTCTGGAGACTTTCAAGACCTGTCTGGATGTATGTCTCATAATCTGCTCTAGTTTTGGTCCTGCTCTGGCAGGGAGGTTGGACTCAATGATAGAATCATAGAATGGTTAGGCCTATAAGAGGCCTCCAAAGGTCATCTAGTCCAGTCCCCCTGCAGTGAGCAGGGATACCCTCAACTAGACCAGGCTGCTCAGAGCCTTGTCCAGCCTTACCTTGAATATCTCCAGGGATGAGGCCTCAACAACCTCCCTGGGTAGCCTATGCTACTGTTCTACCACCCTCAAGGTAAAGAACTTCTTCCTGATATCTAGTCTAAACCTACTCTAATTTAAACCCATTACCCCTTGTCCTTTCACTACAGGCCATTGTAAACAGCCTCTCTCCAGCCTTCCTGTAGTCCCCTGTGGGTGTTAAAATACTATAGCAAAGGAATTTTCCTTCCTGTGGGAAAGTGAAGGTTCTCACCAAGTTGTGACATTGCTGACATTTGTTTGTGAAACAGTAGAAAGATGTTTTGACTATGGGTGTTGTGGCACCCCAGCCAATCACTCTAGGGGGTGGCTGATTTCTTGTCCAATTACCTTGTAGTTAAAAGAGTATAAAAAGAGCTGTAAATTAATAAATAAAGGCTTCTTGGCATCTTGCTGAAGAAAATTGTCTCTGCCTCGCTCTTTCTCTTCCTCTGGCAACTGGCAGATAAACAACAGGTCCCCTTCAGGTACTGGTAGGTGACTATAAGGTCTCCCCGGAGCCTTCTTTTTAGGCTGAACAACCACAACCCCTTCAGCGTGTTCTCATAGGAGAGGTGTTTCAGCCCCCTGATCATCTTTGTGGCCCTCCTCTGGACACGCTCCATCGGGTCCATGTCTTTCCTGTGTTGAGGTCTCCAGAACTGTTTGCAGTACTCCAGGTGAGGTCTCACCAGAGCAGAGGGGCAGAATCACTTCTCTGCATCTGCTGGCCACACTTCTCTTGATGAAGCCCAGTATACAATTGGCCTTCTTGTCTGCAATTGCACACTGCTGGCTCATGTCCAGCTTCTCATCTTTAGAGGTCCCTTCCAACCCCTAGCATTCTGTGATTTTGTGAGAGGCTGAACACAGCCAATTCCAGACAGCTCCATGCCAGACCCACAACAGGCACTGCTGAGTTTATCAGCCATCAGTTTGTGGTGCCTCTGTGAAAACATGTTAAAGAAAGGGCAAATAAGCTGAAAGAACAGATGGGTGAGTTAAAAACAAAACAAAACCAAAAATAAAAAATGAGAAACAGTAGTGTGAGCACCAAGGTGAGGGTAGGAAGTTCGGAAGGAGGGGCTTCAGGTGCCAGAGGGGCTTTTCCCAGCAGTACATTCCGTGAGTGAGCAGATCTCCACACGACAGCCTGTGGAATATTCCACACCGAAGCACCTGGA
This sequence comes from Ceyx melanurus, assembly GCA_024611195.1. Taxonomy (NCBI): domain Eukaryota; kingdom Metazoa; phylum Chordata; class Aves; order Coraciiformes; family Alcedinidae; genus Ceyx; species Ceyx melanurus. Next base: position 28,632 of record JANHGL010016530.1, read on the forward strand.
TATTTCCTGATTGAATTGCAGCCTATGCAGAGCCCTGACAGGAATATTGTGAGGAGGAAGGAGCAGCAGAGAAGGTGGTTAAGTATTGGCTATAACCCCCATTCCCCAGCATCCTCCTGGATGAGGGTGGAAGGGTCTGGAATGAGAGAGTGAAGTTCCATCTGGGGAAAAAGGGAGAGGAGGCTTTTGTTCTATGTTTTGCCTTAGTTTCTTCCTACCCTAATCTGTTTTAATTGCAATAAATTAATTTTCACCAAGCCAAGTCTGTTTTTCTCATGATGGTAACTGGTCAAGCAATCACCATGTCTTTCTCTCAACCCACCAGCTTTTTTATCCTATGTTCTTCCTGTTCCACTGTTGAGGACGAAGAGTGAGTGAACAACAGGGCTGGACAGGGGTCCTTAGCCAAGATTAACCCACCAAAACTATGAATAGAGCTCATTATTTTTAAACCTTGTTCATTACTATCACAAAGATCTTCAACAGCAGCACAGTATTTTATATCTGCATCACTTTTTGAAGACTGCATATGCAGAGAGATCATGGCAAATTCTGAACAGCCATTCACTTCTTTTAGTGGACTTAATCATCTTGCATTTGCCAGCATTCATCAAAACCAGCTCTAGTTCAGCATAAAACATGTTAATCTGAACTACGATAGAAACATGAATAGAATAGAATGACTTAAGTATATGCAACATAGGGCATCTTATATTGCTCATAATCTGCTAGAATGGGTTTCATTTCATTGAATTCACCCTTCCATGCTTATATCTAAGAGTCCAAGATTCACTCTATAAAAAGCAGAGGAAAGGGAAAAAATACTTCTAAGGTATGACTTAGAATCATAGAATCATCAAGATTGGAAAAGACCTTCAAGATTATGGAGTCCACCCATTAGTTCAACTTTACCAAGTCCCCCACTAAGCTATATCCCCAAGAACCACATCTATATGGCATTTTGTGACTGTCTTCAAGGACACCAGCATGAAGTAAAGGAAATTGGCCAGTGACATTTTTGAGCTAACTAGACCCTGGTAAACACTTGTCCCTTACCTCCTCAGCTACTCACAGCTGGAGTTCTGCAACTTTCTTCAAAGCACTTTATGTGAGGACAAGGAAGCCCACACAGCCCTGATACGAGTCTCCGGACCCCCGAGCTTATATACTGGATATGACGTGTATGGGATTGAATACCTCGTTGGGCAGTTTGGGGTCACCTGTCCTGTCCGCTCCTCCCCGCAGGTGTGGTCTTTCACTTTTCTACCCCCTCAGTGCAATACATAAATTCTAGCAATGACCTTGGCTTGCATTCCATCCCTCATAGTAACTCTAAACATGAGGTGTTATCACTGCTAGAAGCGGACACTGTCTGCAAAACATGCTGCTAACTCTAGAAAGTGCAGCTAGTTAGAAAAGACGTAGCTGAAAATGTGAAATCACTGAACAGAATTTGCTTGGTTTACACCCAAACCAGGACACTCATGGGTATTTCCCATCAGGGCCCATAGACTTGTGGATGTCCAGTTTACTCAACTGGTCACTAACCCAAGCCTCTTCAATTAAGGAAAGAACTTCCTCCCTCCAGACTTCCACTGTGGTCTTGGAGACCTGGCACTCCTGGTAGCTGACCTTAGTAGTAAATACCGAGGCAAAGGTGGCATTTAGTAACTCACCCTTCTCTCTGTCCTCGGGCACCGGGGAACACAGTTCATCCAGTAGCGGGCCCACATTGCCTCTAGGCTTCTTTTTGCCTCCAACACACTTGTAGAAGCTTTTCTTGTTGTCCTTGACCTCCCTTGCCAGCTTGATTTCAAGGGAGGCCTTAGCTTTCCTTGTTGCATCCCTGCATCCTTTGACAACCTC
>JANHGL010016530.1:49107-83299 GCA_024611195.1 Ceyx melanurus
CTGCTCAGGCAGGGGGGTTGGACTAGATGATCTTCTAGGTCCCTTCCAACCCCTAATATCTATGAATCTATGAATCAATTAATATCTTGTTCTGTTAGAATTTTATTTACAGGGTTATATTTAGTTGCATGGATAGAGTTTCCAAATCTATGAAATAAAGTACTTTAATGTTTTCAGTTTAGTTTATCAGGATGTATTTCAGTAAACCACAAAATCATATAGTAAAATGATACCTGTCAGAGGACAATACCTCTGGTGTTGGTCCCAATCACCAAAGGGATTCCATCATTATTGTTAACAAAACTGAGTTTTCAGTTTTTATTTTCACAATTTCTTTCTCTCATAAACTGTTTACCTTCCAAAATTCTCTGCATCTTACTTTTGGTTTATGAGACATTTATATGAACAAAGCTTAATTTATCTTTTAAATTGTTTACTGAGATTTTAAAGATCTGACATTAACCTTTCATCACACCTGGACTTAACAAAAGTTTACTGTATTTCAAATTTCATTTGTAATTTCTTTGTCAATATATCTGTGTACATATTTAGATGCTGTCAAGAAAATCACCATTTTTTAAATGATAAAGAATATGAAAAATGATAAAAGATCAATTTCTCTTGAGCAATTAATGAATAAATTATGAGTTCTTTTGATGTTTGAGTTGTTCACCTATTGTTACTGCTGTTCCGTGATGGTTTTTATTCAATATCCAGTAATCTATCATCTGTTATTTCATTAAATGGTAGATCTAATGGATTAGAAAGCCATGAGCACAATTCCTATTTGAATTCCAATGTTTTTATGTTATTGATTTCTTGCTTTATCTTTGTGGTGTGCATTTTACATCTAAATTTGATTCAGTTTCTCTAGAGACATTCCTCACAGCTTAAACCCATGTTCTCTGCAGCTGTCAGATCTGCATGTACTAAACTTGCAGAAAATTAACCCTTGATATTCTACATATTCTGTGTAACAAAAAGACTCTGCAACTGTGGCAACATCTTTTTGTTGCATAGACAATCTCCACTGTTCATAAAACAATTTCTTTGTTTTGCAAATCTGGTTTTTCATATATGCAAGACCTTGTGTATACATATACAGGCTCACTCCTTCCCTTCATAAGCTTTTTCAGAATCTCCTCTACTGTTTGTTTTCAAGATATTAATTTCATTATGAAGTTATAAATTACCAATTCAATTTTTATTTCACATGAATGAAAAATTATTAGTTGGGTTCTAAACTGAATGAATCAAGTAACAATTACTAACCTCATTAGAATATCTATCACAAAGCCAAGACTCAGTAAAATACCACTTACTGATTAGAATTAAATTTCAAACATAATTACCAGTTAGCAAAAAAATTAAACAAGTGTGTGTACATATTTAGTATGAAAGCAATGCTCAGTTGACTCAAAACAGTCAAATTCATTTTAATAGGAAATGTCAGTGCTTTGACTTATCCATTTCTGAAATAGAAGAGCGTAGAAATGACAATACTCAAGTTTGTCATTGTTAGAGTTCAGTGCTGGAAGGTCACATAAATAACTAGGAATTAAAAGCATGGAGGAATCCTGGCTGACCTTAGAGTCACATGTGACATGTTCAAAAAGCACAGCAAGTGCAGAATTAAATCAGATGTATAACCTTAATTTACCCTGTTATAATGCTGTTCGGTAATTTTCCTGTTCTCTCTTGCTCCCATGTGATGCAGCAGACAGTACCTATACTTTGTGGTTGCTTTCCACAATAAATTAAGTCACAGAAAGCAGAAATGGATTCCATATGTCCAGATCATTGACCCATCCTCAAATATTAATATAAATAGTAAGGTACATCATGCTACTTATCCTGATTGAGTTCTTAAAGGTAATGCTGTAAAGAACAGTGTGCTTAACGTGCTCTTGGCTAAGTGTCACAAATTGAAAATAATTAAACTTTTACAACTCCAGGAAAATGCCAGAGTCCTCCAAGAACGGGCAGTTGCTTACATCAACACAGATTCTTCTATAGAAGGTATATCTTTTATTTTTAAACTCAATTTACTTTGCAGATGTCAATTTTAATAGTTCCCTGTGCATTATTTATTTCATCCAGAGCTGGCAAACATAGGATAGATAATGTGATGTTCAGCACGTTGCACAGGAACACGTTCTGGTAAGTTTTGAATGTGTCCAGGGAAGGAGACTCCACAATCTCCGGTGATAGAACACTTTAAATTCTCATGTTGCTTCCTTCTTGCAAATAGGGCCATCCATGAGCTGCAGCCTACATGTCTGGAATCCAGAGTATCTCCTCTGGAGGACTTCAGTATTCTCTGCTAATGAACTGAGTGGTCTGAATGTTTAACACTCTCTTAACTGCATTAGCTTTAATTTACAATTACAATTTTAAGATATGGCAGACTGCTCCTTGTTCTCCTTTCCCTGTGGAATTATAATATTTTTAGACAGTAATTTATGATGATCTTAAGATAATTTGTATTGGGACCTTAGGCTTAAATTTTATGGGAATAGGACCCATTTTGGTGCTTTCGGACAATATGGTCACCTTTGTTCATGAGCAAGGAGAATATTCAGGGAGTTACATATGAATTATGTCAGGGTTATTCTATAAAAAAGAGCACTGAATAGTGGTTCACAGAACAACCTGATCTGCCATTATCCAATTTACTATGACCTTCAGATTATGAGAAGAAACTGTCATACAGGAAGTCTGCTTAGAAACTGGATTTTGAATTTTGGGTCTAACACTATGACCTAAATCACAAAGTCCTTTTTAAATTACACTGAGCTTTATTACAGAAGGACTTAATTTACTGTTGTCCATGCTGAAATAATTGTCAGTGAAGGCTTATGAAGCTGTGTCCTGCACCATAACCTCATGCAATGCTCATTGCTCAGAGGCAATGTGTGCAAGTTGGAGCACAAGAGGTTTAGGGTAAACACAAGGAAAAAGTTTTTCACAGTAAGGGTGACAAAGCTCTGGAACGGGCTGCCCAGAGAGGTTGTGGAGTCTTCTTCTCTGCAGACACTCAAGACCTACCTGGATGTGTTCCCGTGTGACTTGGTCTAGGTGATCCTGCTCTGGCAGGGGTGTTGGACTAGATGATCTTCTAGGTCCCTTGCAACCCCTAACATTCTTTGATTTTGTGAATTCCATATTTACTGCTTTAACGCCATGTTTACTGTCTAGTATCTTGGATATCTTTAACCTGACTGAGCATTAAAATCCCCTGTAGGGTCATAGCATCCTTATACTCTGCCAATTATTTTGTTTATCATCATACGTTCTCCACGTCACTTCTTATGCCACATTTTGGACAGCAAAATAGTAATTTAATAATATTTGTCCTTTAACAATGTAAAGAAGACTAGTGGCTTATTCTTTTGAGCATTTTTATGACATTCATTTCCACTTCTCAAATGCAGACTCTCCTTGGAAACATCATTAACAATGTCTAGTTTGTGGGTTTTTTTCCATCATTGTGTTATCTGTAAATGTCAGTATCGCCCTCTTCTGAGTACAGATATGCAAAGGACGACCCAAAGGTCTGAGTCTATACCAAAACATAATAGATGTCTTATCTGAGACCTTATGTTTTATTATGTCCTATCCTTCTCATCCCTCTTCTCCTCTTCATTATTGTCTATATTAGAGGGCAGAGATGTTTGCCCAGCTGCTGTCCAATAGAGATTGTCCAGCTGCTTCTTCCATAAAGAAGACTACTTTATGCTCCTGCCTGCCTCCAAAGTGGCAATAGTTTCTTTTTAATGGGGGTTTTGTTGCTGTAACAGTCAACTGCATTACGGGATATTTACCAGGCTCAACATAGCCTATGGGCAGTGTGGAAAGAAACCTCATGTGTGTGAAGCATAAAAGCCACAGCATGGTGGTAAAAGGGGAAGTTTAGGAGGCAGTAGATAAATACATTACTCTGCATCTTTGTTACCTCCTATTTGAGTGAGACACTTCTAAAATATAAAATGGCACATGCCTTGCACGTCTGTTACTCAGAAGATGACTGGTCTTTCAGACACAACCATTGAAATAATATCTTTATGACAAGTGAAGAAGCAGCTGCATTTAAAGCCTTCTTAGAACATCCTACAGGGGATGCATCTTTTCTCCTGATACGCTAAATTTGTTCTTAACATGCTAAAAATGTAGGATGTTACCATTCATTGCCTTCTGTTTAACACAAGCTTTGGAAAGCATGTATGTGACAAGGGGCTTGTAGTTAATGAGGGATAGTTAGGCATATTTTAGAACAATTGGAAGGCTTAATTACATCACTATGAACTGTAACCAATGCATCATTGTTTTGTAGTACTCGTAGCTTATACAATGTGACCAAATAGTCCATTTCTGTATATATTCTGAGTCAAGAGCTTAATTCTTCCCTTGGAATTAAGAAATTTGTCTAAGAAAGGACTGGGGGGTTTAACCCATTAAGAAGATAACGCCACTGGTACATGAAGGGAAAACTTCCATGTCTTTGTTTCATTTTCAGGTAACTACACATTAAGAGTTGACTGCACTCCTTTACTCTACAAACTGGTGTATAATCTGACAAAAGAGGTACCGAATCAGTGTATCTATTGTTTGTGACTGCAATGTTATCGAATAAAATTGAGTTACTGAATAAAATTGGATTATTGAAGAACATTGGGTTTACCTTGCTAGAGCAATCTTGATCCCACCAAAATCAATACCAAACCATCCCATAAGTGGCATCCAGTTCAGGATCACATTTCCTCACATTGAAATAATATTTGAAATATATATTAAAAATATTAATAATAAAAACTAGATAATAAAACACTTGAACAAGTCAAATTCTCTAAAGTGATAAGCATTTGAGGAAATAAATTGCGTTTTAAATTTCAATTTAAAGTGCAAAAAAAGCAATTTTCACATTGGCTAGCTGCCATTTTCTCTGTTTTCCCTGAATCTCTTTCACTGAGCCTCTGAAATAGTGTAATAAATATTGAAGTATTGAGCAGGCCTGATGTATGGATCTGCATGATTACAAGTGGTCTAATCATGTCTCTTTTAGTTTTGCCTCTCAGGGTGAATTATCATAAGGCTGAAAGATTGTGGTCCATTAAAGGAGGGATCTTCTCAGGTTATATGAGGAGTTAACCAGATTAGGCAAGTAGCATAATTCATTGTTAGTGTCCTCAGATCTGGATTAATCTCAATTAAGAGAAGATATCTCTGTCTGACTTAAGAAATGTAGGCTCTCTTTAAAGGCAATGGGTAGAAATAGGTACTGTTAGGATGAGATTCTTTTGACCAAATGTTGTTGCATATTATTGTATGTACAGAACTCTCAAATTGTTTTCTCCAATCCTGATACTAAGATGACCACAAGTGACTTGGCCCAGTGTAAAAACAAATAATAATTCTTTGATAATAATTGAGTTAGATGTATTTCCAATGGGATTATAATATTTTCCTCTCCAGATTTTAAGCCCTGATGAGGGTTATGAAAATAAGTCTCTTTTTGAGAGTTGGCTTGAGAAAGATCCTGCAACTGAAAATAAGAGCTTTCCCAGGTAAGTTGTTAATCGTTTTTTAATTTCCCAATGTTTTCATCATGGCTGCCCTCCAGAATTTTTTAAGACATGCCATTGATGTCAGCAATACAAAGTCTTTTAGTATAAAATGATTATCAATATATTTTAAACTAAAGTAAAATTTTACGACTTCTGTTTTTTTAACGATGGTGACATCTATGTCTGCTGTAAATGAAATCTCATACTTTTAAAAGGCCTTTTATCAGTAGGAAAGTTATTTGGAAAGCAATAAAAAATGAGCAGGTTGGGGAAATAATTTAAAATTTAGTTTAGTCACCCTACTAAATTACTAGGATAAGCAAATGTTCAATTGAAATAAACTGCCTAGACCAGTAATTAGGAGAACTCTTGTGATACTCATTCTTTGTTTATACTGTGGATGATAATGTAATACATTACCAATCTATATCTGAGGGTATTCAAACTTCATATTTGAAGATATTAAAACTCCAAAACACTCTTTGAGCCGAGGACTCATAGGAGTAAATTTTATTCACTATGTGTCATTAGTCATGCAGGATAAATAAAACTGCCCTTTTGTGTGAGTTGACCAAAATGTTCTGCAGGTGTTACCCTGTCTTTTAGGCCTTGGTAAGATTAGTTTCTAAATTCGTTAGACTCACTGGGATTTCTTCCTTTTGAAAAAGCCACCAGATCTGAAGTTTCTCAGTTGATGCAAATAGTTCCTTGCAGAGGTTTACACTAACAGAATAAATCTAGCTGAAACAGAGGAAAATACTTTCTTTAGATGAGAAAAACCAATTATCAGACTAGTCATATAAACCTCAAACATAATGTAAAACAAACAAATATTTGAAAATACCTATTACATTACATGTTTTTATTACGATTTTGTTTTCCTCTGTCTTGCCACATCTACCCAGCAGATGGCAATATTTACTTGTAAGTAGCAAATGCTAATTGTATCTTCTGCAGTGGAAATTATTTATCAGTCTTTGATTCTAGTGGAATATGCTTAGCATATAAACACATCTGTCTTGACATATATTAGTGTCCATTCATATTAGTTTGGAAATTACTGATTAACATTTTTAAGACTACAGAGACATGCCTGATACAACTTTATGGCTCTTGTACATGATGTGTACTTTTTAAACACGCTCGGTGTCATAATCAGGATTTCTACCCTTAAAAAGTCTTTCTATCAATATTGGTTACTTAATTCATGTGATGGAAAAAAATCAGTTGTAATTAAGCTTGACACTCATCTAACCTCTGATCATGCTAGTGTTCCTGATGTGCCCTGCAGAAAAACTGACCTCCATTTCTTAAAAAAAAAAAAAAAAAGCATTTTGCATACTTTACTATCACACTCTACAGTAAGTGCTCTCACTAGGTTGTTGTTTTTTCTATATGTAGAATCAACAAACTGGGATCAGGCAGTGATTTTGAAGCTTACTTTCAGCGGCTGGGAATTGCATCAGGCAGAGTCCGATACACTAAGAACAGGGTAAGTCTTCCAGGTAGCTTGAAGAAGTTTGGTAGTACTCACAAGTCATTTTTTAAAAGTATTTATGATCAATAAAAAGTCTTCAAAGAATCTTTGGTTTGTATATCAGGACTATTTCTTAATTTAGCATGAAGCCTAAATGTTTGGCGAATAAAACATGTTACAGTGATTTGTATATTCTATAGGCTGTCAAGTTCATAGCAAGGTATCCATAGAATCTGATTGGTGTATATTTCATTCCACCATACTATTAGTAGACCCCTTAATACAAAAATCTCCCTTGATAGTCTTCAGAAATAAATACATATGATTAAAAGGGGCAATGTTTGATGACTTCTGCTATCCAAAACGCCAAGATTTTTTCACTTTTAGAGAAAGCAATCTGTATGCAATGGAACTGAAGGCAGTCTGTGTAGATAGGTAGAAGGAAGCCCACTCAGTCTTGTGTGACTACCCATCAGTTCAGGTTGCTTGTTTTCTTAAAACAAACACACAAAAATGGAAAGAAACTGTGCAAAACATAATTAAGTGATCAATACATCCCTTAACTGCAGTTAGAATACAGGGCACTGACAAATGTCCTTGCTCTTTTTCAGAAAGCAGACAATTTCAGCAACTATCCTCTTTATCACACTATATATGAAACCTTTGAGTTAGTGGAAAAGTTTTATGACCCCACCTTCAAGAAACAGTTAACAATTGCCCAATTACGAGGCAAACTGGTTTATGAACTGGCAGATTCTCAGGTCATTCCGTTCGACTGTAGAGATTATGGAGAAGCCTTAAAAGGATATAGCAATAGAATTTACAAATTGGCCAAGAAACATGAAGACCAGCTGAAACTGTACAAAGTATCATTTGGTGAGTAATAGCCACAAGTCTATTTCTTAAGTGCATTAATTAGAAACATTCAGTGACAAGTTGTATCTGTTACAGCTCTGAAACTGATCTCCTTAACTTTCCTGTTTCAATTCTACCATCAAAGAATGCCTAGTTTTTTGTTGGGGTTTTTGTTTTTCTTTTTTTTTTCAAAAAAAATAACACAGGTTTAACACATTATTGGCTAGATGAGAAAGTTCTAACAATTTTCATGCATATTATCAATTACGGGCATTATTACAATGCTCATGAGTGGTCAGGTACCTCAAATGTGGAACAGAGATGTATCAGCCTGCTTTTCACTTTATTGCTTAAAAGAGAAGACAAGCTAAATGTTTGTGGGAACTGCGTGGAACTTGAGAAACACACATACACACTCCTCTTAAGCCAAAGCCTTCATCCTACCCTTGGAAACTTGCTTACCATTTGTCTCAGTGCATAGCTACCACTTCTAGGCCACAGAAGCACTTTTTTGCATAAGTATATCAATTTGCTGAACATCTGAACACATTGCAATCAGGCATATAAAATAGAATAGATTCCAAAGTCTCTTTTTTTTTTTTTCCCCACTCTTATTTTTCTTCTTGACTCATTCACCCATTGTGTTTCTGTACCAGGGAAGATTTTCAGTCAGTCCTTATTCACTTGATATCTGATGGACCCAGGGTTTAGAGACACACACTAGCTTTTTGGAGATACAATATTATTTTAGACTGTGTGAAATATTAGAAGTAACTGAAATTGAAACATCATTTGGTGAAAATTAAAAATTATATTTAAAATTTCATGTAATGGTTTAGGTGAAAAATTCTTGACTATTTTGAAAAGATGCCCTTTTTAGTAGAGGCCACTTGAGACAAAGGAAATCTTGTGTGATCTGAGATTTTGCATAATATAAGGACTTATTTCAGTATATTCTTGTATTTACTGCAGTATATCTTGTAAGAAAGTATCAAATCTGGAATTTCTTTTTACAGTAGGAATACATCTGCCAAAATTTCTGTTAAATCATTTATTTTCATTGTTTGAGTTACTTTCTTGCTTCTGATTTGAAGTTGCCCAAGCTACAATCTGTCCAATGCAACTATTTTTATTCCTAGTTTCTAGAAGCAGTCTTTTTTACTTTTTTTTCCCCAAAATATGACTTAACCCTCTCCTTAATAACTTTATAGATGTGTCATTTTGACCAATTTTTTGCAAGACATGTTTTTCAGTTTTTTCTTTGATGCCTGATTTCAATTTTTGTTTATTCTATTGCATATGAATGCATTAAAATATTTAGGCAATTTTTACAATGCTATGAAAATTCAAATTAATTTCACACAGCATTTTCAAAGAATTTCCTATTGATAACACCAAATATCAGAAAATTGTTAGTTATCTTGCATAAGTCACATCATTGTCCTTCAAAATAATAGATTAAGGGGTTTTTTTTGTGTTTGGATTCACTTTTCAGCTGTTACTGTTCAACAACAAAAGCTGGAAACCTTTTTTTTTTTGTAAAATATGTACTTGTAGTCATATGCTATAAGGAACTAATGGTTATAGGGGTGGGGGAAATAGATCTTGTGATATTTTTCTAAAATACCAACACTGACAACACTGAATAGCTAGTGAACATGAGCACAGATTTTATCAAGTATTTTCAGATTATCTTTTCTGTTGTTGTTGTTGTTTTTGTTGTTGTTGTAGTAGTAGTTGGGTTTTGGGTTTTTGTTTGTTTTTTTTATTGCCCTGCTACTGTTTCTGAAATACAACCTGTTGTCACCATATAGTCATGATGTCAGAGGGGCAGATCTTTGTCCTCTGGCAAACTTACAACTATTGTTACAGTTGTGGACAAGCGTAAGTTCTCACCTTCACAAGGTAGCATAGATCTGTTTATACTGCAGTCTGTAAATAGCTTGCATACATAAAATTTGCACCACTAATTATTATACTAAACAAAAATATTAATACAAGATCAAACAAGTGTAGGCAGGTGATGAAAAAAAAAGTTTGCTAGAAATAGAAGACTAGACAAGACTGCAGAACAATTCTCAATAGGAGTCCTGGGAACACAGTCTCTAAATCTATTTGCAGAAAGCCTATCACACTAAAATTGTGTAATAAGTTTATAAACAGTAAGGGCCCATGAGGGCTGGATTTAGGAGATGACCTAATCATATGCCCTATATTCCTGTATGATCGAAGATATTCTGTTTTCTAAGGTATTCTGAAAACTATTGGCAAAATATCCATGTTGTAAATCTTCCCTCTTTGTAATTAAGTTGACTTTTGGAAAGGCCAGAAGTTCTCCTCTTAATATTTGCCTGTTACTTATTCTACAAAAATTAGTCATATAAATTGGTACTTTTCCCAAGTGTGTATTAGAGAGACTCTTCCACAGGAAAATCATCACAGATGACACTGACATTAAAGGAAAGGCCTTCTGCTCCTTTGACTTAGTTATTTCACATGGCTTGGGCATACTGCCAGGGACAGAGGAAGGAAAAAGCCACCAATTTACCCACCAGCCTGCTTACATGTTGTCAGGTGTCAGGCAAAATCCTGGGGTTTGAGTAGCAGCACTGTTGGATGTCACACAGAGTGGTGGTGGAGACACCTCCTATGCTGTAACTCTACTGCATGTTTGGAGCTAGCACAGGGCTTGGCTGCTTTAATCTGCCTTGTCTATCACTGTGTTCCATGACAGCTGTGTCTTTTATGCCTCACCTAATACTATTCAATAGATGTGTCACACTATTCTGTTAAGATATGAATAGGACAGAATGTTCCAAGAGGGAAATTCTGCTGTCTTTCCACAGCCTGCTGGAAGAGCTGGTATTTTTGATGTAAGCCAGGCTTTTTATACTTAAATGCTGCAGTGCATCCCTTTGTTAAAAAGGAAGCTGCAGAATTCTCCATTTGCAATGCCAGACAGTCTTTCCCTTGCCAGGCAGAAGGAATATGTGAAAGCTTTATCAAGCAATCTGCTTTTTTGTTGGCCTTCTTGCTCAAGGCCTTTGTATACTATTGCTAGTAGTGTAGCTCTTTAAAGCCTGTACTAGGGAAAATAATGAATCATGGAAAGTCAACAAAATACAATGCAATTACATCAGAAAAGTAAATTTAGTTTTTCTCACTGCACAACTGAAAGGTATATTGGGCTCAGCAGATACTCTGAAGTTGTTCACAAAGTCCTTCCTTTTCTAGATCCCCTTTTTTCTGCTGTGGTGAACTTCTCAAAGGCTGCTGTTGAATTTCACAAGAGGCTTGAACAACTTGACAAGAAAGAGTAAGTGTGGAAAAAAAGATTTTATATATATATATATATATATATATATGTATACCAGAGTGACAGTTCTTTCCTTCCAGTGACTACACAAGGAATCTTTCTGATTAGTGTAGAATAGAGACCTTGAACTCTGAGACAATATCTGCTAAGATGGATTTTGCTTCCTGTGATGACTAGTACCAGCTGTAGACCTTATTAATAGCATCATCTTGTCATTAAAATACTTGTCATACATGGTAAGGCAAAAAAAACAGTGAAAAAGTTGGACTGAGTTCTGTATTTAGACACCTGCACTTGAATGTCATAGGTGACGCCAGAACTTGTACTTTCAGCACACCTGAAGTAGACAGGATGATGCTTCAGAGTATCTAAGATATCCACAGGATGCTTGCAAACCTAAGGGTCCTATGGGACTCCTGTGTCCTCTGAGTACAGTGGTTGGAGGTCGTGTGCTCCTATGCACCTAGTGTAGTATCAAATAGTTGTGTTTAGGCAACTAAATTCTGTCTGTCCTTACTCTGTTACTGTATAGATAGAGTGAGACATTGGACATTTGGCTTATGAGCAACACGGGTCATTCATTGGTAGACACCAAATTATTGCTATCTTCATCTTGACCTAAATCTCAGCCTTCCTCTCCCCTCTGTTAAAAGGGATCTTTCTACTGCAGTTTAATACTAAGAAAGTACCTGCCATACTCAGAAAGTGACTCATTTTATTTTGCATAGTGGGAAATTTTAGTTGAATTTTCTAACATAGAAATGCCAATGCATTAAAATAACGTATTGAATATCTTCAGTTGAAAAGCCTCACCTATTTGCAAACTGTAGACCATCTTTGCCTTTATTTACCTATTTATTTATTTTCTCTCCAAAGATGAGGAAAAATGTTTTAATGAAAATGGGAAGTCGTATTTCTTCACTGTGTGAAATGTCTCTGTCTCCATCTCCTGTAGCCAAGTTGCAGTGAGAATCATGAATGATCAGCTCATGTTCCTAGAAAGAGCTTTCATTGATCCCCTCGGCTTACCAGGAAGGAGGTTTTACAGGTGAAGCAACAACTTAATTCACCAGCTGCCTAAGGAACTGTTCATACTTTTGGGAGAATGAAATGGTTGTTTTGTACAGTTCTTCTTGTTGGGTGTTGGGTATAATTTAAAGTTCTCTGGATTTTATGTTTTGTTGTTTGTTTGTTGTTTTGTTTTTATTTTTTACTTGCTTGTTTTTTAATGTTGTTTTAGGGTTTATTTATATTTGTGAGTTTTTCACATGCTACATATGTGGTTTGGTAGATCTGCAACTATACATTTTTTAAGAAAACAAAACCAAAACCATAAAAAATCCATATATTTTTGCATAGTTCTGTTCCAATATGATCAGTGCTCTCAATAATTCTCTCACTGGTATTTTTTCCCCTCTTTTTGCATTCCTTTCCCAGATCTGCTGACCATCGTTCTGCTGCTTTGTTATTGTTGAGGTTTCTGTTACACTTCTCATTGTATACCTATAACCTGTTTTATACCCTGTTCCAGACTACCACAATCATTCAAATAGTTTGTTCAGCTCCCATTAAAAAAAAAAAATTAAAAAAATTAACATGGCTATGTTCCTAATTGTAAAAATGTGTTATCTCTTCCCAAGAAGAAGGTTACCTGTCCTAAATCTGTGCCTTTTCCCAAAGATTTTACCCTCGTGGCTGCTTCATGCTTTCCTTCGAAAGACAGGTCCATCTTGATTTTCTGTGTATTTAGCAATTTCTGAATTGGGATTTGTAACTGCTTTATGTAGCTCACATGCAGTTCCCTACAATGCCCACAAACATTGCTAATGGTTACTTTTATTGAACATAACTACATTTCTTTCTTCTTTCTCCATAGACATGTTATCTTTGCTCCAAGCAGTCACAACAAGTATACTGGAGAATCCTTCCCAGGGATCTATGATGCCATGTTTGATATTGAAAGCAAAGCAGATCAACAGGAAGCCTGGGAAGAAGTTAAGAGGCAGATTTCCATTGCAGCCTTCACTGTGCAGGCAGCAGCAGAAACACTGAAAGAAGTAGCATAGGATGATGGCTTCAGACATCTCAAACAGCAAAGTCTGAAATGAAGTGTTTTCAGGCTGCTACAGTGACCCAGTCTCTCTCAACTGCCTACCATATAGAGTATCCAACCTCCTGAATGCATGCAAGCATACTTCCCAATTAGAGTTTTCTGAACGATCTGTCAATTTTGAGGACCCTCTATTTTAGATGTACAACTACAGCAACAGTTATTAAGCTACTTGCAAATCTTTTCCATAGCAGTGATCAACAGCATACATTTCAAGAGAAAAAATATAACACTCCTCAGCACATGCATTTTGCTTGTTATGCTAATTATTTTTATAAGAAGGCAAAGACATCTCTGTATTTTAGAATCTATTCTGCTGGACTGGTGAATACTCATTATACTGATTTGCTCTCTTTTCCTGAAAAAAATAAATATCGCGTCTCCAGCTGCTTGCAAAACTGTACTTGATATCCTGTGAAAAAAAGCTGTTTACATGCAGAAATCCAAAGCATTTTCTCAGGGAATGAGTGCTGATCCTTCTGAAAATTGTTGTGTACCTCCACCTTCTATTTGCACTTTGAAAAAGAGTTTGGGTCTTAACCCAAAGCTGACCTCTCTGCTCCTTTTGGCACTGTAACTAGTCTCAAAACCCATGGCAGTTTTTGTTCTTGGTTTTGTTTGTTTTTTTGGTTCGTTGGTTGTTGTTCTGGGTTTTTTTTGTTTTTGTTTGTTTGTTTTTTCCTGTGAGATGTCCTCATCTACAACTTGAAGAAAATTTACCATCAGGAGCTGCTTTTATATTAAAGAAGAAACTGAAATTCATGAGGAGGTTAGTTGTAAAAAACTGTTAAAGTAGTGAAAAAAAATGATTAGTTCCTCACTTGACCTTTAAATTCACTTCTTATCTACATGCTTTAGATCTAATAAAATTGCTAGAGTTCTATTAAATCATCGTCCAGTTTGTGGGACCTGATATAACAAATTTATTCTCTTATGTAAAATATACTACAGAGTTCTTTTATGTAAATGTACTACAGTTTTTCTTACAATCATAAATTGCACCAGGTTCTAGGAATAGTACAATTTTTGGTTTATGGGGAATAGAGTAAATGTAGTATGTAAAAAAGACAGAATTAGAGAAACAAGGCAATTACTAGGCTACAGAAGGAATTGTTCTCATCTCAAATTTCTTGAATTTGAACAACAGAAAAAGAAATTACTATTTCATTACTTAGGGAAGCTGTTTTGGGGTCTATGTGCCACCAAGAAGAGAGGCTTTTGTTGGCATCACTTCCAATACACCTCTCTGAAAGACAGACACAACCTTTGAATGCTATGCTCACAATGTGCTATTAAATTGCTTCTCACAAATTAAGCCTTAGGTACATGAGGAAGAAATTACAGTCCATGCTTTACCTTTTCTGTTGGAAAAAGTAGTGCTTAACTGACCTTGTCACTGTACACATAAGAGACAATTGTAGTCACAGAGTCACAAGTAATCGTGGTTGGAAAGGACATCCTAGATCACTGAGTCCAACCATACCTACAACTACAAAAAACCTAAATACTCAATCATTTGAAAAAAAACACAAATAACCCTCTCCATGCCTGCCCCTAGAGCATGTCATGAAGCACCATGCCAACTCAAAAACCTACAGGAATGGTGACTCAACCACCTCCCTGGGCAGGCTGTTGCAGTGCCTCACCACTCTTTCCATAAAGAATTTATTCCTCATCTCTAATCTAAACCTCCCCTGCTGCAACTTCAGACCATTTCCTCTGGTAAATGTTGAGGACACAAAAACAGTGACTACTGTTTCTCTAATTCTAACTAACTGGGGCCACTCCCATTTATAAAGTTGTTCACGTCCACAGCTATAGCTTAAGGTATTTTTGAAGGATGCAATACCCATACACAACTGCACTGTTTTTTCTTCCCTTTCCCAAGTTTCCCACTCTTCTTCTTGCTCCATCATGGCTCTACATTAACTGCAATGGGAAGTAGCTGAATGTGGCCCCAATGAAGGGTTTAAAATTTCTGGATGATGGAAAAAAAGGCCTCTAGTGCTTCTTCCTTGTGAACAGCAGACAGCTTTGGATCTGCCAGTAGTGACTGCCATAGGATCATCAGAGGATAAGGCAAACAAGGACTTTCCACTTAAAAAGGAAATATGTGACAAAGTGTGCTTTCTCTTTCATTTACAGCAATCTCTGAAATAGTATAAACCGGTGAAAAATGTTTCACCAGTGAACATGATTTTTCAGTTGTAACTAGCTTTTGAAGAGGTAATTATCTTGCTGCTGCAAAAGAGCATATTTTCTTGTTTCTATGTGCAGTTTTAAGCTGTAAGAACAAATTCCAGCTCACATCAGCTGAATGCACAGCTGGCATCAATTGTTTTATTCCCCTTCCCAACTTAATTGATAACTGTATGAACGTAAGACATGCTATATTCTGAGGAGTAACAAAATAGCTTAACTCTGTTTCCATTTGTGTCTATAAAGTTCTCCCAGTGGGGGACAGTGATACCCAAACCTTTAAAAATAAGGAAACCAAACCACTAATAAAGGTCTTATTTTATTTCCCTCAAGTCCCATATTCTTGTTATTGCAAGGAGCAGTTAGAATTGAGATTGCCTTCCCTGCTTCTGTCTGTAGTGCTTCTTTTTGTACAGATGGGCAACCAAGAAACTGCTGCAGTCTCCCAGACCTAAGACTGATCTATTTCAGCCTCTCTGCCTTCCTGGGAGCATGTTTGGCCTGGGACCAGTGTCAGCTCCAATGGCCCTGGCCTGAACAGGAGCAGGTGACATGAGCCTGGCCAGTTCTGGGCTGTGCTGAGGAGCACAGTCCCTCTGTCCCATGTGCAGCTGAGGGTCTCAACAAACTTCTCCCTCCAGAGGACCGTTTTGAATTCCTCAGAAGAAAACCTGAGAACTCTTGTATGCCGCCCTCAGTCCAACCAGACTGTGAATGAATCAGTGGAGGAGCTCCGCATCCAGCAACTGGCCTCTATGTCCAGTGGAAGATCCAGAAGCAGCCCTTGGCCAGAACCCTTCATGGGAACTCCTGGTGGGGATGAAGAATGAGTGGGTTGGGTTGCAGAAGGATCTCTTACCATCCCCCCCTCTGGAGGGCAATTGTGGAGGCAGCACCCAGGGAGCCCATGTCTACCTGGGCCATGCTGGACTCCATTATTTTTTTCATCTCCACCCACGAGTTTATTTCTCACTGGCATCATTCAGATTCTATCCACACCCCACCAAGGGGAAGTGAGTGAGCAGACAGCTGTGTGGGGCTCCCTTGACAGGCAGGGTTAAACACATGAGGAAACCAAGTGCACTTCACTTGGGACATTGACCCTGCCATCCTTTTGTAGGGTAGAAGCCCTAACACTTTGTGACTGTTCTCTGGTGCTTCCATAGTTTCTAAGACATCAACAAGCCTTTTGTCTTTGCTACAATGGGGATCTCCATCCCTTACCCCCTCTGAGAGGGCATTCAGTGCTGCTCTGGCCATGCCTTTTTATATTGTTCATTTCAACTGGAAGGTCACCCTGTGAACCTCACCTTCTTGGCTTGTCACCTTTAAGCTCCCTTTACTGAGTTTGTCAGCCTGATGGCAAAGATTCCTTTGCCTTTTCTGCTCAGCTGGATCCCATCTCTCTTCAGCATGCCAGAGGCAGCAAAGTGTCCCACCCTAAGGAAAGCCAAAAACCCAGCCACAGCACTAGCCACAGAGCCAAGGCTACACTTGCATGATTCACCCCTTCCTCTGACTGCTCAAACTAGAGGAGAAGATCCCTTGAAAACCCATCCCTTCAATCATACTTCCAGAGCTTCACTGTCTGGCTTGATTCTGTCCAGGTGCTCTCTGGCTATGCCATTGGTGCCCCTTCACAGAGCCAGAATGGAGAACAGTCCATGTTTCTAACAAGCTGGGGCACCCTCTCAGAGACAGCCTGAACCTTAGTGCCTGGAAGGCAGCCGGTTTCATGGGATTCCCTTTCAGGCTGACAAAAGGGTGACCTGGACCCTCTGATCACAGAGTCCTGCGCAACGAGAATGGGAAGGAAGTCTAGTGTATGCCATAAGGGGATTTAATTCTGCCTGACACTAGTCCATGACTGGAGCTGCACCATGGCAGGCTTACATGATGCCCTGTGTCACCACTGCTGAGGCCCTCATCCTCCCTGCCTTATAAAGCCTGGCAGGCAGAGCTGCACTATGAGACTTCATTGGGCAGGCAGAGCCCTCCTTTGTGGTACCACAGTACAGGCACATCTCCATTTTGACACCCAGAAGCCTCCCATGGCTTTCCCTGACAAGTACAGGCAGATGTGAGGTGCTAGGGAGAAGCTGGGTTATCAACCTCCTGGAAATCAGGGGTGGCAGCTGATGGAAACCCATGGTCTGCAGGCTAGGGGACCCTGGGTGTGCTTCAGAGAGGCAGAAGGAGGAGGAGCAACAGGGCAAGGACAAGGACCCCCACACTTGGCCCTCCAGCCAACTGCAGCACTGTCCAGAGCTTTCAAAATTTTAATCAATGCTGAGCCCTAGTCCTGCCCAAACCAAGCCCAGAACCCCTTGATATTCAGCCCCAGTCCTGCTGCAGAATTGTGATGGCAAATGTGAGAAATGAAGGAAACACTTGGCTAGAGACAAAGCAAAGGGAAATAAAGCCCCAAAGCCCCCAGAAATGCCTGAGTGCTTGGCGTCAAGGAGGGACACCCTGGCTCCTGCACTTGTCCCAACAGCAGCAGTGCAGCAAACCTGCCTGTGGAGCTGCTCAGTTAGTGCTTGGGTGTCCTGGGCCACTTCAGATGAGATCCAAGAGAAGCTGCCCTGTGGCTGTGGCCCAGGCTCTCTGCAGTCTCTGGACAATGTGTGTCAACAGAATGGTTCAATAATAAATACAATAAACTTAATTGTCTATGTTCTAAAGAAAAGTATTATTGAGGAGAAACAAAAGCAAAAGAAATGTCCAACAAGGGCAATGTGCTCACATAACAGCAAGGTGAACCTTTATAATTATAGAAAATTATAGACCACTTCACTGCTAAAAATTTTAGTGCTCTGGCACATTCACAGTTGGACTTGTTGCATTGTTGCATCTGAGTAGCCACACTTAACTCAAGTTGCTGAAAAACTTGCCTAACTTGTATGGGCTGTTGAGCTAGAAAGCAACAGACAAAAGAAAGAAGCCAACAGGTGCAGAAAAAAAAATTGTCACACAGTTTGCCTCCTGCAGAATGACCTGTGGAAAACGCCCCCTAGATTTTATTTCAAGAACTGTGTTGCAAATCCAAAGGGAATAAGAAGTTGTTTTTTTTTAAAATAAAAACAAAACAAAACAAAAACAACTCAATGAAACCTATGTGTAATGATCATTTTATTGAATACATTTAGAAAAAAAACCCTAGAGCATAAAGACAAGAGATTAATTTCTGCATATAAGTTTATTAATTTAAAGAATCGAGCAATCATGCAGGAAGTCACTGTCCCCTTCAACTGTAGTTCAAGACTCTCGTAATGGCAAAATTATTACCACCTCCAAACAGTTTTATAGCTTCATAGAAGGTTTTGAGTTGGAAGGGAGCTCCTGCCTGCACCTTCCACTAGTTCAGGTTGCTCAAAAGCCCCATCCAACCTGGCCTTGTTTCACACACATAACTCATAACTTTATAAAGGATTTTGTTCCTGAAGAGAGACTGAAAAAAAAATTAGTAGCAATTAGGAAAGAGCAATGATTAACAGGTACAGTATTTAATGTACACTCATGCTATATTTAAAGAATGCAAGCAGAAAAATGCATTGTTAAGTAGATTTTTTGTCAAGGCAATATTCCTGGTAACACTAATCCCTAAACTACTGAAATGGTGACTTGATAGTGTACATGTTACAGACGATCATCCAATGGAAGATATTTTTTGTCAAGTTACAGCAATGCCATGTAAAACAAAAGTCAGAGTAGCTGAAGAGCCGAGTGCTTAACAATACGTTATTAAATTCCAGCCCCTCCAGGAAACGTTACAGATATAATATGCAATGCTATGTAGGAAAATGGGCTTATACATGAGGGAAAAGTTTAAGATTTCTGTTACAAACTGGCATACCCACAAAATCTTCCATATTGAAATGGGATTGTAAAGGAAAAGATACATAGGAACCACCACAGGCTATAGAAAACTAGGCTATTAGTTGCAAAACCTAGTAATTATGGGAACTCCTGAAGTATCTTTAATTTTGTGCTAAAAGTATAAACAATTGGAAGAGAGTAGGCAGAATGAAAAAAAAAGGCAAAACTGAGGCCATGTTTACAGGAGCTTTCTTATACTTACAGCCAAGTTGACTCGGCTACCAGCAGAATGTAGTTTGAAGGAGCGTTAACAAATAGTCAGATGGTCCCAAAGCTGCAGTATTTACAGCAGAAGGCCCATTCACCCACATTTCTCTTCATTTAGCATACTAAGGGAGAATATGACTTGCTTAAAAACAGAAACTGTTTTTCCAGGAAATTAATTTTCCCTTGGATGTCTATAAAATGGGGTTTTTATCATGTAAACCTTCTGCATGTGAGGATGGAAATAAATTGAAAATGTGTTAAAAAAAAAAGTGAGGAACAGAAGAGATTTAGGGTGTTTATACATACATATGGCTAGACATACATTTGAACTTGTTTGCTAAAGAGGAAATTTATCCTGGTACTTACACTGCTACTTTTGCTGTCCCAAGTTCAGAGATCTGTAAACAAACCCACAGGTGGCATGCTAGTAGCTACAGCTATCTAGAATTTTTCATCCACTGAAGGGATTATCAGTATTATAGTAAGAGCTCCACTTGCGGGTTCAGAACAGATCAGGGAACACCTGTTCCATTTTTAGAGGATCATCTGCAGATGTACACTGTGTAAGCTTGTACCCTATCACTTCACAGCACCTGACATGAAATTAATTAAAAAGGCATTATTAGAGGTTAATAGAATCTTCTAGGCTTTCAGGTAGAACTTAAGAGATAGAACTTTTATTAGGGGCCCAAGGGAGTAGGCAACCACACTCCCTCCAAATTAACAAGGAAACAGGATCTTGAAATGAAGGTAAAGAAGCACCAAAAGAAATTTCATATATACAGCACTGGTGTTATTTCCTTGGTGTTTCGTGATGGTATCTTTGGTAATGTATTTCCTACTACTTTATGCATGAAGTAGGATTTCAAGTACTGCTAGAGACAGAACCCTAAGCCCAAGACTTAAATTCTTAGAAATCCGTATTTAACTTCAGAATGCCTTTACCACATTCTGTGTTTCTCTTGGAGTTCTTCCAGGTCTGCCAAGGCAGGCAGATGAGCATTCAGACATTTCAACAGTCACAGGACTGCCTGTTTACATCTCTAAGTTTTGGCACAATAAATATCAGTGTACATTTTGCATGACTTCTATGCAAACCCACTGCTTTTGTCAGCTACAATGCAAAATTAAGAAACTGCATGAATCAGAAAGTAACACTGCTGCACATGTTGATGCTTAACAATATAAATATCATCTTTAAAAATACCGTTTTCAGCTACAGATCTTAACTGATGGAGAAATGAAAACAAAAGGAAGGTCTTCATTTCTAATTACAGTGTTTTGCTTATGCTGGTCAAAAAAAGAATACTTTTAAAATAGTTTAAATTAAATGGCAAATTATTTGAGACAGACATTTTAAAGGTTGTTTTTTGTTTCTGCTGAGATTTGTCCTGTAGATAAATTTTGTTCTTAAATTATCATCCTCAGACACAGGGGCTACACATATCTTCAGGAAGCAATCTTCCCAAGACACCTACAGTGTGCTGGATTATCTTTATATACATATCCACCTACTTTGAAAAAAAAAAAGTCATAATTTTGGATACTATAGAACAGGACAAAATATATGTTTTGAGGACTATCACATATATACAAGCACCTTGGTAATTTACTAGTCTGCTGTTTGTATATTCTCCACATCTGAAATGCTAAAGTATTCAGCCATTTCCCTATTCTTTCACTTCTGTATTTAACAGTTCAAATACCAAAGGTAAAAGAGCTAAAAAATAATAAATTCCCTCCTGACAACATTGCTTTTATTTTAATCTCATCTCCTGCTTTTAAACATGAAAAACAGCAAAAGACTCAGTACGTATTGAAATCCTTAGCAAAATACTGTTTATTCCATTCCTACAGAACCAACGGGTGTTGAAACAAACCTTAACTTCAAAGAAACAAACCTTAACTTCAAAGACAAAAATGAAAGTCTACAAGTGCTGTTTCATATTTATGAACCTTCTTGTTCTAGATGTAGAATTGTATGCTAAACCCCTCCAAGTGAGATTTTTCTATCTTAATTACTGTATGTTTCATAATGAACAGTGCTGAATTTAACATGTGCTACACAATAGATCCAGTTCAAACTGAACACTTGAAAAATTAACACAGAATGGACTGAGAACACACCTATTTGGACAGTCAGTGCATGGTAGGTAAGGTGTAAGCAAAGACCAATAGCTCCTTTAAGCCCCAATGGAGACACTCCAGACAGAATAAATATACTCCTGGGAGCAAGAGCAGAAATAGCTCTTATCCTTCAAGTTTACACCCTCATTTACTGTGCATCAAATTTCTTTCTAGAATGGAATATATGACCTAGAATAATAATTAAAAAAAAGGAATCTATATAAAGTTAAATATTTGATTACAGTAGCAAGTCACCACTTCATCATGGAGAAATAACTTGTCTCTTGGAACCATTATTGATCTGAATTCTCATTTTTTTCTTCTGTGTTGGATGCTGGTAATTCAAGACTTGCCCATAATAGGGGCTCTGCTTTTCTCATAGTGAGCTCAATCTTCGTAGCTGTCATGTTCACGTAACTCCTCTTTACATCAATTACCTGGAACAGAAAACACATTTCATGCTTCAATTTAAGATACAGACTGCTAGATATAGGGAAATTAAGCTAGGAAGAGTACCTTATAACTGAATTTCAGTAGTACATGAAATCTAGATGTTTAAGTAAATGGGATTTCCCTCTTATCTAGGAAAATTATCCCTCCCATTCTCAAGCTATGAATACAAGCCTATGCATATGTAATATATATATATATATATATATACACACACATTGATCTAATACACAGAATATCTTTGCTTGGAAGAGACCTTCAAGATCATCTAGTCCAACCTTTGACCCAACTCTGCAAGCTCAGCACTAAACCATGGCCCTGAGCACCAGGTTCACATGCCATTTAAATGCCTCCATGGATAGCGACTCCACCACTGCCCTGGACAGACCATTCCAATGTTTGATAACCCTTTTGGTGATAAAACGTTTCCTACTATCCAACCCAAACCTCCCCTGGTGCAGCTTGCATCCATTCCCTTTGGTCCTGTCACATGCCACCAGGGAGATGAGACCATCCCCCTCCTCGCTCCAATCTCTTCTGAGGCAGTTGCAGAGTGAGATGAGGTCTCCCCTCCGCCTCCTCCAGACTAAACCACCCCAGCTCCCCCAGCTGCTCCTCATAGTACTTGTGCTCTAGGCCATTCATGACCCTTGTTGTCGTTTTCTGGACACACTCCAGCACTTATGTCCTTCTTATAGTGATGGGCCCAGAACTGAACACAATATTCAAGGTGTGGCCTCACCAGTGCCAAATACTGGGGGATGATCACCTCCCTATCCTGCTGGCAACAAATATAGGTAAGAATGCAACTACATAGAATATTAAGGGTTGGAAGGCACCTCTAGAGATTGAGTCCAACCCCCCCCGCCAAAGCAGGATCACCCAGGGCATGCCACACAGGAACACATCCAGGTGGGTCTTGAAAGTCTCTAGAGAAGGAGACTCCACAACAGGGCAGCCTGTTCCAGGCTCTGTCACTCTCACAGTGAAGAACTCTTTCCTCATGTTGAGGTAGGGCTTCATAGTGCCGAAGGTTTTCTGCAACAGTACTATGATGGTGTTGGGATCAGAGCTCAGAAGGCCACCTTCTGCTCAAAGCAGTGTTAACTATGATGTCATAACTGACCACTTGGGGCATTAGTTTCATAGAATCCTAGAATCATTTGGTTGGAAGAGATCTTTAAGATCATCAAGTCCAACCACTAACCCTGCACTGCCAGGGTCCCTAAACCATGTCCCCCAGCACCACATCCACACAATTCTTAAACACCTCCAGGGATGGGGACTCAACCACCTCCCTGGGCAGCCCATTCCAATGCCTAACCACCTTCTCTGTAAAGAAATTTTTCCTGATATCGAACCTAAATTTCCCTTGGTGCAACGTGAAGCCATTACCCCTCGTCCTGTCATCTTTAACTAAGGCGAAGAGTTCGACCCCCACCTCCCTACAACTTCCCTTCAGGTAGTTGTAGAGAGCAATAAGGTCCCCCCTGAGTCTCCTCCAGACTAAACAATCACAGTTCCCTCAGCCTTTCCTCATAGAAGAAACTCTCCAGACTCTTCACCAGCTTTGTTGCCCTTCTTTGAACTCATTCCAGTACCTCAACATCCTTCTTGTAGTGAAGGGACCAAAACTGGACACTGGTGAGGCCTCTCCTTGAGTGAGGCCTCACCAGTGTCGAGTACAGGGGTACAATCACCTCCCTGCTCCTGCTGGCCACACTGTTCCTGATACATGCCAGGACGCTGTTGGTCTTCTTGGCTGCTTGGACACACTGCTGGCTCATATCCAGTCGGCTGTCTACCAGCACCCCCAAGTCCTTCTCTGATGTGCAGCTTTCCAGCCTTCTCCCCAAGCCTGTAACACTGCAGGGGGTTGTTATGACCCAAATGCAGGACCCTGCACTTGGTCTTGTTGAACCTCATGCAGTTGGTTTCAGCCCATCGCTCCAGCCTGGCTAGATCCCTCTGCAGAGCCTCCCAATCCTCAGGCAGATTGACACACCCACTCAATTTAGTGTCATCTGCAAACTTGCTATGGATGCACTCCAACCCCTCATCAAGATCATTGATAAAGATGATTCAGATTTAAATGTAATCACTGAATGAGATGCAACTGAATTTCTTTCAATAATGTGAAAAAAATAAAGCTGTTTTGAAAGAGAGAAAGCCAAGGGTTTGTGTTTTGTTGGTTTTTTTTTGAAACACTGAAATTATACTTACTCCCCATAATTTCACACTGCGGTGAAATTCCTTTTCTCCTTCAAAGACAATGTGGATATTTAACTTAGGAGGAAAAACAACAGAAAATTTTGTCAGGCTAATAGAACACCTCAAGTATGTTTAAGCAAAATACCACACTAGGACTCAGATCCTATATTAAGCAAAGTGTGCCTCAGACATGGAAGTAAAAATCTATTCTAAAAGATTCTGATACAATATTGTAGTCATCAGTAGCCATATATACATCCTGAAACTGTACAGTTTTCTCCAAATGCATAATTATTAAATCAGAGAAGCATTTTAACATGTGTTTAACAATAATAGCTGTAAAACTACATACTCTGAGGAATAAATAAAATTACGCTAACCCAAATACAATTAAATTATAAATATGTATTTACACATAAGGTGATGCAAATCCATCACAACTGGATTGCAACTGCAGTAGTCAAAGATCTTTTTTTTTTTACATGTTATATAAAAATTAAAACCCCTCATTAAAAACCAAATGTCCAGAGAGAAGGGGGAAAAAATATAAATATGTACTTGAACAAACCAAGAAAAAGTCATTTCTCAAAAAAGATTAATATGCTACCTGTGCATTGTATATACAGGAGAAGTCAGATTTCCCCAGAATTCCATCTTAAGGTAGATACTCACCATTGTGCTATTTGCTTCTACATAGCTCAGATCAGGAACAGAGTTTTTAGCATATACAGAAATAGTAACTTCTCCTCCAGTCTGGTGCCAATCATGCCTGCATGGGACTACTTTCTTGCCCTATATAAGGAAAACGGTACAGAGAAGAAGACTTAAAACTGCATTCAGGAGTATTTTTGTAAGACTAATCAGGATAAAAGCCTAGTACTATTTTAATGGCAAATAAGCATAGCTAATAAAGGACTGTATTTTGTACTCACGGGAGACTTCAAGACTCCACTTACACCTCATTTTACTAACTATTAAAACTACTGGTCCCTGAAAAAAATTAGAAGCAACAAAAAAAATGCTTATGACAGAGACTACAGTCAGAAACTGGGACACTGCAATAAAAAAATTCCTAACTCTTAAAAAAAAAAAAAAAAAAGTAACCACTTAAAAAAACCCCACAGTAAACTATCAATGAAAAAAAAGTAATAATTGCATTAACTTCTTTTCCAAGACCACAGTTACATAGCAGGTTATGGAAAGGAATAAAGAAAACTGTGACCCCAAGAAACTTTCACATTACCACAAAAAAAGTATTGACTACTGCCATCTGTTCTCTGATACAGGGAAAAAAGAAAAAGTAAAAATAAAACCACTAACAAATACAATAAAAAGGTAAAGTCCAAAAAAACCTGTTAGCTAAAGTCCATCATCACAATATACACACATTTAGTGAACACTGTTTCTTAACATCTGGGCAAATTCTTTACAAGTATTTTTTCCTGGTTTAGGCTCACAATTTCAGGTGTTTTGCTTTTTTAAAAACCCTCCTTTCTGTATTTGAAAATAATTCAAACACAGATATTCAAAGCAAGCACCAACCCTACGACCAAAAGAAAGGACCTGTAAAGTAGCTGTTGCAGAAAGAAGTAACAGAACTACACTATATTTATTTTCTTCTGTTAAATGTTACTGCTGCTTGCAGTGCCAAACCCCTTTTGCTTCAGCAACAGGCAAGAAATTTACAACAAGAATTTTGCATTCATCTGCATCCAACATGTGACCAGCTAATGTTTTTGAATAAAGTGTTCAGTTCCATTATTATGTTTGAGAACATTCTTTAAGAACCTTTTTAAACCTTGAATAGAAATATTTTTCACCTTGTAATTCTGCAGTGTGTTCCCAACATTACAGAAATACATACAAACTAAACACATGCTCTTTCTGTATCTGTTATACTGGTATAGAAGCAAAACCACTCAGATTCAGACCAGAAAAAAAAAAAAACAAAAAAAAACCAGAATCCAAATTAGACAGAAAGAGACTCTTCTGTCTCTGCTCCCCACCCAGGGAACATCACCAAGCTGATCTGCCCTACCATCCCGACTGAAACAACACCATAACATACTCTATATGAAAATATAAGTCTAATTATTTTGCTACAGACCTTGTACAGCTGCTCTCTTCATGGTCTTTGGGAGAGGAAAGGTGTCTAATAATCTTATTTTAAAGTAGTATATATGGAATATATTCTACATGGAGTACTATAGTGTTTTTGAACTAACAAAGCAGAAAATGCTACTATTTTTTTTTCTAAAAATACCTATAGTGATACTACATTTATCACTAAAAAGGAAGGTTGTACTCTAGAAGTATACTTCTACCAGAGATACCTTCCAACTTCCTCTCCCTGTTGTCATGCTGTGCATAAAACCCTCAGTATTATTTCAGAGGTAGTAAACTGTAGCAGCTCAACTACAGTACTAACTCAATCAAGCTACTAACTACATTTTAGTATTCAAACTTCAAAATGGCCAGCTGCAGAATGCAACATTAGAGCTACTTACTGCATCTTTTTTAGTCCACACGTGTGTTCCTTTTGTGCAGCCTTCTTGAGCTAAAAACGTATTGAAGTCAGAGGTTTTCCTCTTACAACAGCTCCAATACTTCATCCTTGAAAGTAATTATCAAAGTAATTAAACAATATTTAAGGCACTATTTACTGTGAACACTTAGGATCTTTATGCAATATTACTGTTAAGTAGTATACCCTCTTCAAACATTGCTATTTTTGACTGAAGAAGAAATACAGAATGAAAACAAGGCAACACATAAAGAGAAAGCTGGAACATGTAATAAAACTGTTAAAAAAACCAACCAAACAAAAGAAGTTAATTGAATACTAACCCTTCATGGAAGATAGGTACACCAGAATGGTATGTACATACTTCTTCTGTGCTCTGTGGTCCTTTGTATGTCTAATGAAACAAAGCATTTGAAGTGTATTACTGCTACAGGATGTGGACCAAAGGAAAAATATCAAATCAAAACACCAATCACAACTGAAATGCTGACCAAAGTACTAAATAGCTTTTGAGGAAACAATCTACATCCAATGGCTCGCCCTAGCTTTTCCAATTAACCATTCAGCCTTCATTCAGGTAAGGTTCCCTGGCACTCCTAACAAGCTATTATGTTGTATTGGTTCAATGCCTTACATCAATGGTAACATTATCTATGCTCATAATGGTGACTTTAGACCCTCAGAGATATGTGTCTTTAAAAATACTCTGGATATTCAGAGAAAACAAATACTTAACTGGAAAATAATTTTTCTCATTCATAAAACACATGAATTCTCAAATGGAAGCAAATTAAACAATATACAGCTCTGCCACTGACTATCAAATCAGTTCTCTTTAACACAAGAGACTGCTATCATTTCTACTTCCACCAGGGTTTCAGTAGAAAATACAGAATCTGTCAGATGACCAGTGAAATACCTATTAAATTCTACTGTCCTGTTCTGTATAACATAAGGATGTCAGTGTAAACTTTGTTTAAATGATAGTAATATAAAGACTACTTGAGGTGCTTGAAGCGTTAAAACATTTTCTTAGTGAACTTTTCAGTCAGGAATCATTAGTTGGCAAGATCTGCACATGCATCTGATCTATACACAGATTATCAAGAACAAGTGTTATCAGTAAGACACCCCTCACCAATATAATATTTAACATTTTAAGTTGAAGCACATCAGGGGTTTGGCAAGATTACCAATTATAAGTTTAGAACAGGCATAGAAAAAGGTAATCATGCACTTACTGCATAATACAAAACAACCCACATTTGTCCATGCCAAAGGGTTAATTCTGATGGACACTGTACCATTAGTACATGAAAAAACATCCAAGAAAGGAAAACAAAACTATGCACTTAGTAATAGTTTAGCAGCTGGGCTTAAGAGTAACTGAATCACTTACTTTTGAGCAGCCAGCATTTTTACACGCTGTCCCAATCTTGATTTCATCACTTTCTTCCTCTGTAAACAGAATCATATTAGAGAAAATAGCAACTGAATTGAGTAATGTACTAAACATTTTACTTTTATTATCAATTAAAAAGAGCTAAGGAGTAGATTAGAAAAAAACAAAACAAAAAAACTTAACAAGCTGTGCATTTTCTGCCTGGTACTGAAGTCTGACAGAAAGGTACAGAGAAACAGAAATCAGGAAACCATTCCAAAAATTATATCACCGGATTTGAGGTTCTACACCTTTACACTATATTAGGTAGGGGGAAAAAAAAAAAAAAAAAAAGAATGATGAAGAGTTACAATCATAGGGGAAGAGAACAATCACTCAGCTTGTTTGGCTTTGTAAAACTAAGAATGTAAAACGGTCCAACTGCTGTCTATAAATATACACAAGGAAAGAATCTGGATATCAAGTAGAAAAAAGAGCTGAAGGACAGCTTTGGCAGAACAACAAAAGACTATAAAATAGCCACAATTGTAGGTTGAAATTAGAGAGTATTTCTTAAGGACCCATGAAGACTGGAATCAAATTCCAGATAAACTGTGAGAAGAAAAGAGTGGACAAACAGATGCAGGAGAAGACAGTCTTCAGAGGAATTTCAACTAGGCTTTATATGACATCTTGTTTGCAATGACATTCTGGTTTATTGGGAACACTTTCATTCATAAATTCAGAATTGGATGTCCCCATCATGTCCATTCTATCCAGGAAATCTTACAAAACAGGTAGTTCAAATAATTTTAATGGCAACAAACTGCTCCTAACACCTGAATCTCCCCATGGTTCATGTTTAAACTTTTATTATTACTCCCTAGTCTGGAAGGTATTTCCCATGTTAAGTTGAACAACAAAATTAAATAATGACTTCAGAAACAACAAAACTAGCATTTAATTTATTTGTGTGACAATTAGCATCGTATACATACTCAGCCTCCCTTATATGCTTACCTTTTTTCTCGTCATTTTCTGATGACAGTTTCAGTTTATCTAGTGCTTGCTTCAAGGAAGCTGACACTTTCAGCTGCAAATTTGCCATTGGTTCATCTGGGCTAAAAAATGTCAATATATTCATGTCAGCTTCATGAAAATTATGTAATTTACCAAAGAAAACAGGCAGTAACTTTTAATCTTGCTGTGAGACTCTTCCAACCTCTTTTACATCAGCAAGTAAGATTTGTAAATGACACTTCTTACTGTTTATGGAAAAATAGACTAGAAAGTTATAATACAGTCTTGGCTTTCGAGATGAAATCCCAAATACTCTATAACAATAGAATTCAATCAGATATTAAGAAATCTAACTACAGGCACCCTAAAATTATTTTTTAATTGCTGCTTCATTAAACACAACTGGTATTCTAAGCTGTAAGGCTTTAGACTGAAGTTTTTGTTTCCTGTGAAGATAATTGCTGAGAGATCAAGTACTACCTTGTCATAACTGTAATTCTTTTACCTGATTTTGAAGTTTAAGGTATTGTCAGTGCTAACAAACACAAACTCTTTTCCAAGTTAATTTGGTAATTTTTACACTCTATGAAATATGTAACACCTAATAACCAAATGAGCTTTAACTTAGACAACAGACAACAAGTTCGCAAAACTTGGTTTCATATACTGCACCTTGGCCTTTTAATTGTTTCCAATGGTTTTGGTGCCCGAATGATGTGTTCTTGAAATCTGGGTCTCAGTTCAGCCAGCTCCTTTCGTTCAGAGGTAGTTTTGACTTCTGGTTTAACAGGCTCAGGAGGTTTCTCGCTGTTGTGGAGACCCTTTGTACAGCCCTGTTGTGGAAAGCGTATGTTTATACGTAATTTATACATAGTGTAATTTGTTTGCACAACTGAAAAAAAAACCAAAAAACCAAACACACCAAAAAACCCAATCAAAACCAACAAGACATTTTCTTGATTTATTTTCTCAACCCCATCTTTTCCTTAGCCTACATAACAAAAACTACATACTTTCCATAATCAAGAGTAACAAAAATTAACTTTAATTGTTAACAAGTGTCTAATTAGATTTTGATATATGAGTTTTCTAATCATTAAAGCTTGAAAATGAGACTCAACTTCAACATTATATCAAGAAAATTGCTGCATGGAAGATTTAAGACAATTTTAACAAAAGTACACAGATTTTAAACATGTAAGCACATGTACCATTTGATATTTATCACTGCAATATGACCAGTATAAAACCCGTAAGTAATAATTAATACATACCACAATGCTTAAGAAGTCAGAAAAGTCTGTTGTTCTTCTCTTACAGCATGACCAACCCTACAAACATTTTGGAATAAAAACAAAAATAGCATGGATACTTTACTTGACTACAACTTATAAAAAGCAAAAGACTAATTATATTCTAATTATATAAATTTTACTTTATCTCATAAAATAACATGAAAGCAAACACAGAAACACTAGACCTAAGACTAGGCTCACCTGAGGCAGAATGTACAAGCTCCCTTCCTAAAATGATAAGGATTTTTTTTTTTCCCCTGAGCACTAGTCAAGATCTTCAACTGCTTATTTCCCACCACAAAGCTGGACATCTGCATTTCATAGCCATCTATCCAATTACATTAGTTGAGAGCACTTTTTATTATATAAATCAGAAACCAAATTTTGGAGAAAATAATCTTGTCATTGTAAATAATTTATCTTAGAACCCAAAGAAACTTACTAAGGACAACAGTTTGACCAATAAATAAATACATCACTGCTTTGAGAGCTTAAGTGGTACCAGACAATGGGTTTTACTCATGTGGAAAAAAAATATAAGACAAAAAAAGAAAGTTCTATACTTACTTTGAGAGCATCATGAAAGACTGGCACACCTGGATGATACGTGCATGAATCTACAAGAAAATTACTATTATTAATATTCAGGCAGACCAAGATTGTTCACTCATCTGATCACAAAACTAGCAAAAATTTCACTGTTTGACTTGTCTGAGTTCAGATTCCAGATTTATTAATTGCAGCACTTTATTACATTTTTTTCTTCAATATCAATACAGAAAATGGTATGGGTCACTCAAATTTAGAAGTATTTACAATTCTGTCAAGGAAACGGACTCTGAGCAGTCAGACTTCAAAAAATCTAAGCTGTCATTTCTTGCAACTCACACCACCTCAGAAATACATAAAGTAAGTTTTCATCAGCTTTGTGATCACATTTATCCTGCAGCTGCAACATCACTACATATAATCTAAAGGAAAAAAATGGCATAAACAAACACAAAAGAGTATGTACTTTTGTTCTGGCAATGGACCAAATTAAACCCCATTAAGTACAGCCCAAATTATAGCCTAAACAAAAAAAATCTTCCAGTACAGTGAAGACATTGAGACAAACACATCAATAGAGTTGCAGTATGTTTTTGCACACCACCTTTTCAACAGTCGTTAAGCAGCCCTGCTTTCAAATCTATGCAAAAGTGTGCATGTTATTAACTCATACCACAGTTCAGTGACAAAACTTGACCTAGCCTTGGAATGGATTAAAAACGTTCATATGGTCACTCACAGGTTAAAAATAATAATTATAATTAAAAAATTACAAATATACTTCTACATTTGAAGTTCTACCTTCTATGTCAGGTGCTGTACAGGTTCTTAACAGTGTCAATTAACTAGTAGTTAACATACCTAAAGAGCATGTGAAATTTGTACCTTGCCAGGTATGACACAGAAGAATTCATAACTCGGCACCCAGTCACAATTGTGCAGACATACCTTTAATGCTTTCCCTCAGGCAGTTTTTCCTGCCTCTCTAAGAGGCAGACAGTCCTTCATGTCAGCCAGTTGCCACTTGCTCATTTATTTGAAACAATGAACATTTCTACAGAAAATAACATGCATATATTATTTCAGCCATTGGATTCTGAACACAGAATCAATTGCCTCTTACATCAGTTATCACTGTGGGAATATACAGCAGGTTGAATGTTACAAAAAAATATATCCAAAACTGCTTTGAGGGCAGAAGGCCTTCTTTTCTACCTATTTCATTTAAGAAAACTTCCCAATAACATATTTATTGTAAGCTTATGTTAATGAAAAATTTGGGAAAGGAATAAATATTATGTTATGAAATACAGCATTTCTGACGTACATCTGTGTTCTGAAACACAAACATTTGAACTCAACAGCCATGCACAACTAAATGTGGTGGACTTACATGCCTAAGTAAAAGCCATTCATTCCATTGATCTTGGTGAAATTCAGGGATGCCAAAGTTAAAATCACTCCCATAGAAAACGTCAAACTTGGTTTTCTGTAAGTGGTCTGTGAACAACTATGTTCACCTTTAGAACTGCATAGTCTAGAACACAGTAATTCCAGTAAGTGTTCCAGTCATTACTAAACCAAATTTGAAGCCTCAATGAGATTTTTTAGTATAAAACCCCTATTTGCTCTCTTTTGGGGCAAAGGGGCACACGGGATGGTGGTAGAAGCAATCACTAAATAGAAGCATTCCACAACTGTGCCAGATTCCACTGTTATTAACATTAGCAAGTCTTACTCAAAATGATGCCCCTCTCTTTGGAAATAATTAGCTCAGTAAAATAAACACACTTTATACCATGGTTCTTAATCTTGTGGGTCACTAAAAAATTAAGCTAATACAAACAAGCCATTCTACAAATTCAGTTAATGAAGTTACTTTGCGAACCACTTGAAGGCAAACCTATGGAAAACTCAGACCATCCTTTTGCAGCCTCTGTAGAATTATGAAACCTCAAGTGGCAGCGCTTCAAAGATGTTTCACCAGGTACTGGATTCCCATAGAGGAAGCACTGCAAGAGCTTCCGGCACTTTGCAAAGCAGACATATGAGTACTGGACAAGATGACCTTTAAAGGTCCCTTCCAACCTTTAGTTACTTTAGCATCCTACGATTCTATGATCACATTATATATTTTATTACCTGCTCTTAAGTCCACATGCTATTTGCTGTGTATACAGAAACTCTCAAAATAAAAACGTTTGTTGGTCAAGATCTCCAGTTTCTACCTCGATGACAGTAGCGTACAGAACTACTTCTTACTGCAGTGAACAGTTTTCTGATTATAAAAGTACCTTAGAACCAGACTCACCACCCGCCCCGCACCTCCGCGTTAAGGAACAACTTCCAGGCCGAACAGGTTTCGCTGTCCAGCCGCCACAAACCCCGAACCAGAGCAGTCACAGCATCGCTTCAACACCCCGGACGACCCCTCTGCCCCCAAAATGATGGAAAGCACCACAGGAAAACACGAATTTCCTCGGTGAGAAGGGAGCCTGGATCAGCACCCTTCAGGAAATGACAGGCGAAGGCGAGAGGGACACACACTCGCCCGAGCAGGCCAGCGCTTTCCCTGCCTCTCAGTGCTGTCGGTCCCGAGGCCTCTGTGACAGCTCCGCACCGCGATGCGGCTCTAGCCTCTGGAGCGGACATCGAGCGCGTCAGGCACGCCGGGAGCCTCAGATCACCCCGCAGACCTTTCTTGCAGACTCCTGGTAAACCTCTCTGACAGGCTGTCCACAAATGAAAGCTGGGAGGTGAGGGGGGTGGGAATGAACGAAGCAGCCCAGAAGTCCCCCTTCCTCCTCCGCCGCCGCTCCCCGCCATTCTTACCCTCCGTATTGGTTTCGGGATCGAAGCGCTGGCCACAGCCCCGGTTGTAGCACAGCAACGACATGGCGGAGGAGAGGCCGGCGGCGCTTCTTGCCCCACCGCTCGGGAAAGCGGCGCACGGCGGAGCCCGAGGCAACAGCCGGAAGCCGGGCAGGGCCGGGGGGGCCGGGGGGCCGGACCAGCCCCTCCAGCGGAA
>JANHGL010016531.1:2105-12574 GCA_024611195.1 Ceyx melanurus
AATATAGAAAATATATCTGCCCTGCCCATTGGACACCCAGCTCCGAGATGCTCCAAAGGCAGCTCTGAAATCCCTTTTCCTACAGCCACAGCCTCTTCCAGAGTCCCCAACTGCAGAGCAGGAAACACATGCAGGGGCAGAGGGTAAGTGCTGAGATACATCCCTGCAATCTCAAGGAAGCAGACGGTTCCTCACAGCTCACTGCCAGCTCCCCCATCCCAGAGCTGGCCACGGGCTGGGTGTGGAAGAGGAATAATCAGCCCTTAAATATCCTTTTCTTCTCCACACACAGCAAAGCCTCTGTGTCCTTAGGTCTGGTGACAGCACGGTAGCAAAGAGATTGAAGACACGGGGTTTTCCTGTTTTCATTGTTTAGCACACTTTGGCAGCAACGTGCTCCAAAACAACTGATCCGGGTCATTAATCAAATCAACAGAGGGCTGACTAACAATCTGGTTTAATTCAGCTGGCAACTGACAGCTGTCTGCATCTCTCAGTGTGTGTGTGCCTGTTAGTGTGAACCGGCTTGCACAGCCACTAAACTCTTCTTCTCCACACGAAGGAGACAAATTCTGGGAGTGACATTTCTGATCTGAACACTTTTCTTTGCTCCTTCTGGGAGGCCTTGCTGAGAATCCTCCACATCTGTCACTCAAAATTGGCTGTTTCCTTCAGCTCTGCTGCCAGCAAACTGTTGAGAGATGCAAAGCCAAAGGGGAACAAACACAGGCAAGTGGACATCCAGATATGGGAAAATCCTGAGACCTTGAACACAGTCCAAAAATGATCCCTTTGCCAACACAAAAACACATCTCGAGTTTAGCCCAGAAAACTAAGATGAGAGCTCTGCCTTTACATGGTTTGGAAACAGAATGCATCTGTCAGCCTCAAGAGAAACACACACACTTGAAAAGAAACTCATTAATAAACTAATATAAGCTCCTCCCAGTAACAGAGACTACCATTTAAATAAATAAATAGAACTGCTAAAGTATTGCACCTGACCAAGCTGCACTGCTGCAGGACTCTGCCCAAACTGCTCTTCTAGTTCCAAATCCATGAGACATGCAAGCTAGAAATAAACTAGCTCAAGATGTGTGTTGATAGCACAGAGGCCACCCACTTGCTCCACTGTCCCACACTCACTACAGTCCATTTCTGACACTATTTGCTTTCCCATTAGGAGACTGGAGGAAAAAAATGCAGCCTGTCAAATGCCATCAGGTATATTAAAACTTTTTTTGTATCTCACCCTGGATTTCTTTTATTCAAGTAATGCTTCCCAGCCAATATCAGCTCTCACATCACTCCACAGCAGGAAAACTCCCCAGATTTTGAATCAGATACTTGTTGTTTCTCAGATAATATTATATCTCTTCTGGGCATTTTAATTATTTAAGAAATCCAGTGCAGCCAGGAAGAGGGTCATCTGATGGTCAGCATTTATGGATCCTTCAGTCAGTGAGGTCTTTCCAAGGGTAAAGTTATTTAAAGTACACATTAATTGGTTTTACTGTAGCATACCATAAGAAAGACATATTCTGCCTCATCCTCACTGTCTGGTGAAAGAGATGGAAAGTAAAAGTGAAGATGGAAAGCCAGGTAGAGGCTGTAAAGGAGAGCTATCTATCAGAAAATGCAGCCCCCAGCTTTGAGAATCATGTTTTCTGACATAACAAACATAAAAGCACTGAAGTTTGCCTTCCTCCTGTCAAAGAAATATTCTCAGTTATGTGTAATATCCTTCTCTCCAGCACATGGGGATTCTCCCTCTACAGCACCATGTGCAAACATGTTCACTTGATATTCTCAATGCATCTCTTGTTATTTCATGGAGGAAAGGAACTCTTTGAAAGTTACAAGTCCCACAGCTCAGATGTACAAAAACAACTGCTGTGAAGAGCACATGCAACTACATTCTCCAGGAGTTCTCTTGCTATATTCATGGAATGATATCCATTAAACAGCAGCTCCCTCGGAGTTGGCAGGAAGCAATTAAAAATTAGATTACAGCAGAAGCTGCACAACCCAGCAGTTTAGACCAGAAAACTAAGATGAGAGCTCTGTCTTTACATGATGTAGAAGTGGCCATGAGTTACCTTTGCTCCCAAGAGCTTGGCCAGTCACTGGAATCACCTGAAGGATCTGGAGACCCAGCAGCAAAAAGCAGAGGCTGGTTGAAGCCATGGGATGAAGAAGACAACACTGCCTTCCTCCCACCAGTCATCTGCCAAACCAAGAGCAAATCAGGGGCTCCCAACCTGCAAAGCCTCCAAAAATGAGAGCAGGAGGTTTGAGTTCCAGTGCTGAAGAGCAGCATCTATGCTACAGGACTTCAAAGCAGCCAACCAAAAATAAACATCACAAGAATGAGTTACAGGCTTTTTTTTTCCCTATTAAAGTGCTGTGAATACAGAGGAATATTTTTCCCCAAGTATTTACATATCACGCCTTTTTCCTCTGTTTAGATTTTGTTTATTTTCATTTAAATCTAACAGATGAAATATTTAACTTCACAGTGTAAACAATACATCAGAGACATCAAATGCTGGAGTAAGTGGGCCAAAATAAATTGGGAGTTAGCTTGAATTCCCTTTGTTGCTGCTATGATGATCTCCCAGTGATAGCACAATCTCTCACTGCAAAATGGAGTGCAGAGTTTTCCCAGCTAGCTGGAGGGATAAAAGCAAACCTGAATCTGCTCATTACAGCACCCAGACAATTTGATTTAATCCTGATTAGACCATTCATTCTCAGGGGCCCCAGTGCAGTATCACATACATCTTTATAATCTGTCTTTTACCTGTATGGCAGCAAGGCTGTTCATTCCAATAAATGCAACTTTAATTGTGCCTACTTGATATAAAAAAGCCATTTTCCCAGAAATAAACAATTACTCAAGTCAGCTTCTCACAAACCAACTCTGGCCAACCCTTGAAGCAACTCCATACCTAAGACTCCCTCTTACAAGGCCCCTAACATTGATCTGAAAACAAAATGTCTTTAATTGAATAGGACATTTTAATAATTATGTCATTGACAAATTAATTTTTCGTGTGACAGATGCTTTCCACAGCAAGTGCACAAGAAATCCTTGCACGTGCAAGCTACAGAATTTACAGAACACGAAGCACATTTGAAATATGTGATTTTACACTGTCCTTGCTGCTACAGTGGCTATGTAAAACAGGAAGGAAAAGTGTCTTTTCTGCCAAATCACTGCAATATTGCATTAATTTAATGCACTAAAAAGAGTCATCCAATGGCAATTAATGCTTTAACTGCAGTTCTAGACTCATGGTTAATACACTACTTATCTCTTGACCTATGTGGAGTGGAAATGTTCTTACATACCTGAGTAACATGCAGCAGACAGTCAATAGTGGAAAGACTCCCAAACCTCCTTCCATTATCACATCAATAAATGTAAATACACCAGAACAGGTCAGTATTTCTCATTAAGCACAGGTCAGACCTGCCAGGAACCAACTGAAATGCCTTTGATAGGAACTTATTCAATTACATTTGAAAAATATACCTGAAATTCATCTTTGGCAATCACTTTCTGTCAGTGCCTTTTGAAATCAGTGGCACACTCATCTGATAGACCAAGACAGCAAATTTCATGCTCAAGGATTAGGAAAACACTTTTATTTCATCCCCCTGGAACACGTGGCTAGACACCACACGTGTAGAACTGTCAGACTGACCTACAAGTGTGACATCACACGAGCAGATTCTGATCTCTTTGAAAACTTTGTGTTCCTAATATCATAGCTGAGTATGCAGGCAAAGGATTTGGCACTGTGTCTAGAAACAATGCAGCTCAAAAAACATTTGCTAAAACAGAAAAGAACTGAGCTGTGGCTTAGAAGTGCCAGGCAGGCCAGGGAATCAAGAGAAACCAAATCCACTGCTCTACCATCATCTCTCCCCCTGGTTCTGTCCTCATCAAAGGCCATGAGGCTGCTCAAATGTGACCTCCCTTGGTTGGTAAATCCATGTTGGCTGCTCCTAATGACCCCCTTTGTCCTTGGTGTGCTTAGAGACAGTGCTGAGGTGAAGTTGTTCCATCACCTTCCCAGAGGCTGACTGGTCTACAATTGTCTTGCCCTTTTTGAAGCCTGGAGGGACATTTGCTTTCCTCCAGTCCTCAGGCATCTCTCCTTGGTAAGCCCAAGACTTACCAAAGGTGATGGAGAGTGGCCCAGCAATGACCTCCAACAGCTCCCTCAGCATCCCCGGGTACATCCCACCAGGACCCCTGGGTTTATGGCTGTCCAGGCTGGTTAACTGGTCTCTGACACTGCTGTTATCAACCAGGCAAACTGCTCCTTTACCCTTCCTCTGGGGCTCCTCAGGACAGCCTCCAGCAGCAAAGAAAGCACCCAGTAACTCCCCCTTCTTCTCATCCTCTGTCACCAGCTCACTCATCACTGAGCCCACACTGCCTCTAGTGTCAGTTTGAGCTGAAATGGATTTGAAGAAGCCCTTTCTATTGCCCTTGACCTCTCTTGCAAGTTTTAACTCCAAGGAGGCCTCAGCTTTCCTAGCTGCCTCCCTGCATCCTCTGACAACACTCTTACAGTCCTCCCAAGTGGCCTCCCATGATCTGTTGACTCTTCTTCCATTAGAGTTTGCCCAGCAGTTGCCTGGTTAACCATGAGGGTTCTCCTGGCTCCCTTTCTTGATTTCTTTCTATAAAATAGACATATTAATAAAGGCACCAAAAAATATATTGCAAGTATTAGTGTTTATTTGAAAGCACTCGTGAGAATAAATGAGATTCTGGTTGCTGGCAAAGGAAATCACTTATTTAAACTTCCATGAAGCCATAGGTAATTTATTTCCTGAAAATTCCTTCTAGCCTGAACATAACTACAATAGTTATAAGGTTAAGTAGAACTAGCTTTGTGTGGATAATTACTGACATTTACTGTGCTGGAGGGAGAGCATGAAGAAAAGGAGCTGTGCTGGTGCCCCATGGTTCTACAGGATTATTAGTGTCAGTACAAAGCTGCATTCAATCTGGTACTCTACAACCATTCCAAGTTTGTAGACACTCAAGGAGCACTTATCTTCCAGTAAATAAGAACTCACTGTTCAAAGTACTTGAGGATGTATATTATAAACTGCATTCTGGCACTGTTGAGGATTACATACACAAATGATAGAGAGTACTGCTCAAAGGAGAGAGAAAGCTTTGTAAGCTTTGGCATTTCTAGCCTGGACTATCAAATAAAGTATTCATGACTAAGATGTCAGCAGAAAATCAACAACTTGACATCAACATAAAAAATTACTTTTATCATTTTGACTTGGAAAGTTACCTGGAAATCTCCATGTAAAACCTGTGCCATCAACTGCTGTTGCCATTTCAAAAATACCTGCTGAAATTATTTGCAAATAGTCGAATTCCACCTAAACCACTCAGGAGCCAGACAGCATTTTGTGCTGGTCAAAAGGCTGGATGCTTTTGCACATGTCAGGACTCTCTGTTTCACACCAGAATTCCCCAGCAATAGCTGCCTTCCCCACTAATCATCCCAGATTCTGCTCCTTTCTATTTACATGCATTCTGCCTTTCTTTACATTGTTAAAAAAGCCTTTTTTCCTCCCCCCAAAAAATCTCTTTGCAGCCTATTGAACCCTATGAAAATATTCCAGAAGGATTTTCCTATTCATAGTCCCCTAGGCACTCCTGTTGAGATGTTCAGCCCATACACCAAGAGATGAGCATCTCTAAGATAAGGGAAGGAAAAAAGGATGCAGGACCTTTCCCAGTGTGCACATTTGTCACTTGGGGGGATTTTGGCCAAATCCTTTTACTACCTAGACCTCAAAAAGAGCCAGAGATATGCACAACTTTTCATCCTCCCTGCCACTCGACTCAGACATCCCACCGCATGACTTTCACCTTAATTTAGCAGTGACATCTCCAGCAAACATCTCCAAGGACTGTTTATTTACGATGGCATTTTAAAATGTTAAGCATCTGAGGCATTGCTCTCTGAACACAGACACATACATTTCAGACATGCTATCTGGAAGATAATCACGTCGTTCTCAAGGTCCAATTATCTCAAAGTTCATTCTTTCAGAAAAAAAAAAAAATAAATTAAAAAGAGAGGACATCAGGGAGAACAAAACATCAGTGAAAAGGTGACTCCTGTTCTCACTCAGGAGGGTAAAGAATGAAAGCAAAAAGCCCAGTGCTTTGGGCAGCATGCACTGCTTCTCCAGCAGATTTACACAGCAAGACAATCAATATATTTACACATAAATACAACTAATATATTTGCAAATACAATTAATATATTTGCACAAACACAATCCCTACAAAATTAAAATAAAACCTTTGTTCTGGCAGAGATTCGGCAGCCCTCACTTTAAGAGCACACAAGCTACATGTGCATACAGGAGAAGTTTGGGCTGGCTCAGTGAAACCAAGGAACTGCTAAACACAGAAAAAACAACATATTTTTTCTATTAGTATATCAGTTTAAATTGGTCCCTGACTTAAGGCTAATACACAAGCTGGAAAATTGAATGCTTGGGACTCGCGAGAAGCACTTACAAATTCCACATTTCATAATAAATACCTGATTAATTGGAAAGCAAATCCCTGTGTTTAGCCTCACTTAAGCTTGTCTTGTTTGTTTACATGTCTACTTCTCAGCAAGTGCAACAAAAGCTCCAACAAAACCCTCACCATACACAGACATTTCCTTTGGAACTTTCCACCGACCTTGGCCGGGCCAAGCCTCGCTTTATTTATCATATAACTTCTCTAAGAGGTAAATACATATCATCCAGGAAATAACATCAGACTTGTTTCCTCCTTACTTCACCCATTTGGGTACAACTCTTGGGAAAAACTTGATCTCTGAAAAAAAATGAGTTTTTTGATGTCCCACTACAAATCACTGCCTAGAGGAAGGTGCTTGAGCTGGATATAAGGATGTGTTCAGACTCCCATCACTTCTAAGCCCCCTCTTCCTGAGCTCTAAAAATGCCTGACAGAATGTTTATGTGCCCAAAACAATCTTTTTCCCATGGAATTTCACCAT
The DNA here is from genome assembly GCA_024611195.1 of Ceyx melanurus. Lineage (NCBI taxonomy): Eukaryota > Metazoa > Chordata > Aves > Coraciiformes > Alcedinidae > Ceyx > Ceyx melanurus. The sequence goes on from JANHGL010016531.1 coordinate 9,176, forward strand.
TTTATATGCCTTGGGAAATGAAGAGCTTGGAACACAGTCAATACAAGCAAATACACCCAGTAAAACAAGCTGAGGGCTCAAATGGCTGCAGTTTCTAAAGATGATGGAGAAAAGAAGGCAACAGTCATTTGTTGACTGTGGTTCTCTGTGTAAAAGATAATAATATGCTTTATAATTAGAGATATATATTGAAGTTAATGGGAAAACTGACAAAAGGAAAAAAAAAGGAAAAAATGTTTTAGAAACTGGAAACTTTTTCACTTTTGAAAGGATATAATTTGGGTAAGGATGATATGTAAAAGCTGGATGAGTTGCAGGGTTTCTTCCCAGTGCCATACACTACTACACCTTCCCACTAACAACTGACTTAATTTCCTTCAGGTAGGCATTTCAATCAACAAAAATCTCACCCTGAACTGGTTTGTGAATGCTGAGTGAAAAGTAGCTTAATAGCCAACAAAAAAGCATTTAGCTGGCAAATATTAAAGGATTTTGTACACTTGGCTTGAGGCTTTAAATATTAAGCAGGCACTGGAGACTGCTAAAAGAAATCATTTAAAAACAGCTAAAAATAGCTATTAAAAATAGCATTAAAAATAAAATTAGTACAGGATACCCCATCCCAGGCCAGCAGCTCACCTCCCAAGGTGCAGAAGAACAGCTCTGGATTGTTTGTCATGTAGCCCTGAACATTTCAGCCTGACACAGGGGGGCTCACAAGTCTGCAACCTGCCTTGGAACTCTTTCCTCGTGGCACAAGGGACCTTGGTTTAATATTTCAGCTGAAGGACAGAAGCTCAATTAGGGACAGGCTCGGTTGTGTTTCTGTTGAGCAAAGGTTAGCTGTGAATTTTCAAGGGCTGCATGAAAAATCCTGGGTTTTTAACAGCATGTAACACAGCATCAGAGTGTCAGAGCTCCACCAAAGTGGGGCTTATCAAACAAGAGTCTCCTAGGATTTATAGCAAAAATACTACAAAGTACCTATAATAATCCCTTCATTGTGGCATGAGTAAACAACTTTTCATTGCTTCATCTGTCTGTGTCTTTTCATAAACTAAGGAAACAGCAAAGCCCAGTATTTCCCAAATCTTAAGATTTTCTTCTAAATGGACATTTTGCCTTAAAAATACAAAATCTTTACAATATGAAGGCTAGTAGAAAGCATCTAAGGATTTTTTCAATAAATTGTTTGATGAATTAAAGATAAATGCTGTATGTTTCACATTAATACAGTTACAGGGTTTTTTTTCCTCTAGAAGTTTCAATCTGTCTGTTGTAAAGTTATGCCAATGAACTTGACAAAACATCGTATTATTTCTGCCAGCTTTAATGATTTACATTTATTTTCACCAATTACTCCAGCCAATCAGACCCAGCTTCAGTTTTAATCTCTCTTCCCAGGCAAACTAACAGATCGTTCATCCTAAAAATGAGTATACTCATTAATTTATAGCAGCAATTTTTCTTCAGTCAATGCAGGGGGCTGCATTCTGAGGTTTGGAAGCCATAGCAGCTCACCCAGCCAGGGAGACAGCTTCTGTAATCACACAGTGAAATCATTTTATTTTCCCCTCACACTGACAAAGGATGAATAAATAAGATTTAAACCGAAGACTGTTCTCCCCATTTTCAAGACAGCGTTTGTTTTGTAGTTTCCCCAACTTCACTTTCCACAGGAGTGCAAAGAATTACACAGTGAAATCAACTGAACTGCAGAGAAACAACAGCAATAATAATAAAAAAGAAAGCAAGCAGCAAATTAAGTAATTCTCTGGATTAGAAGTTTTCTTGTTTCATTTTTCCACCTCTGGAGCAGTTCAGCATCATTAAGCACCAAAACTTTTCAACAAGTCTCAATCAACCAGAAAACGACTCTGAAAAGTTGACATGCCTGCAATTTTGTTAGCATCCAACATCCTCTGTGCTGATAATTATTTCCAGTTACTTTAAAAAGCCAAGTTAATGATTAGACTGTAGTAGCTGCTGGGGATTCTCTAGAGCAGGCAGAAGTCCTTTCCCCTTCTCACCCTGCCTCATTGCTATTCACCTGCAGGAGCAGGAAGCCAAATGTCCTGTATAAAAACCTATGACAGGTGAAGCCAAATTTCATTTAAATACAGAAAATATTAGCAAAAAAATATAGCCAGGGTTGAAATAATCTACCAATATTGAACATGTTCTGTATTTTCTTGCCTTTCCTACATGTGCAGTTGGATTAAAAGCAGGAAAGTGGTTTAGTCAGCTGCTTTGAGAGTTCTGCAGAGCAGGTTCAAATTATTCAGGCCAGCACTTAACCTGTCACTCCAGGCTTAGCCAGTGACAGGTGACAAGGAAATCTGCATCAGTACCTGCATCATTTTCATTGACTTTTAAATTGTCAGGGAATGAAACACAGATCCCAGAGAACCTGTCTTGTGGCAGGCAGCTGGAAGAGCAGGAGTTAAACCAAAAGCTACCACCTCAGTGCACAAGAAGCCCCCTTGCTCACTTTGTTTGCTAGTTTGGATATTTTGCTATAATAACTGAAACAATAATTTTCTATTCTATATCTGCTATATGAAACAAACTGCAGCCAGTTACTGACAGTCTGTCACCCCAGTGCAGCTCCACAGTCCCCAGCAGTTGCCAACGTGGCAGTGCCAATGTTAAGGGGTGACATGGAACTGGAGTCACACAGATGATCTTCTTTTTTCCCCCCCTCTCAAAAGCCCATATCCATTCCTTGGCCACGTGTTAAAATACCACCCCAAAGCTCCTAGGTCAGATGGTTTTCCTCCCATCATAAGCATCAAAGCCACATCTGTGCTAAGTTGCATCATTAGGCAGCAATGAGTTCACAGCAGCAGTGGGATGGATTTGGAGGCCAACTGGCAAGGTTCCCTCCCAGAGCTTCTTCCAACCCAGTGCCTCTGATGGCAGGGGGCAATGACAGCAAGTGCTCAGCTGGCCCTGCCTGGGAGAGCTCTCCTTGGGCACATTATTGCTGGTGAGATGCTTGCAAGCCTGCAGGAGTGGGGGGAAATAAAGCAGAATGCTGAAGTGAACAGCATCATCTGCCTGGTGACAACTGCTGTGACCCCTAAGAGGAGTCCCCTTGATTCCAGAGTTGCACAGCACGTGTGGACCATAAACCCAGCCAGAAACTGGAAAAATAAATGGCAAAAGCCATGCTCCTACACAGGGAAAATTTCTGCAACAGAGAACAGGACGTGCCCAGGAAACTCAGGTAGGAGTGAAGAGAAAGTAGTGGATGTAGATCCTGCCAGACTGTGAGAAGCAGAATTTGAGGTGGGAGAAGAAATGAGGGGAAAGAAAGACACGTAATTATAGCCTGAACCCCAGTGAGTGCTGAGTGAAATGCCGGGGGGAGGGAAAATAAAATATAAAATAAAATAT
>JANHGL010016532.1:0-19011 GCA_024611195.1 Ceyx melanurus
GAGCAGGATCACCTAGACCAAGTCACCCAGGAACAGATCCAGGCGGGTCTTAAGTGTCTCCAGAGATGGAGACTCTGAGGTCCCCTAGTACTGCCTGGTGATGAGAGGGAAGAGGATCCTCTGGTTTATGTGGGGCCACAACCTGTTTCCTTCTCTCTGGGAGTGGGCCCACCACCAGTCAATCTCCCTCTCGAACTCCTTGATACTCCTTAACTACTTCATCTTTTAGCTCAGCCACATGCCTGAGCAGATCATTCCCCCGGTCACACCTGACACAGGGCTGTCTCCACCACCTGCCACCGCCAGTGCCAGGCTCCGGCCCTCCCTGCAACCAGAGGCCTGAACGCTGCCATGTTTGCCTGGGGCCTGTCTGGGTGCCCACAGCTTTTCTAACACCGGCTTCAGCCGGGAAGCAGCCATGGCTGGGCCTCTACAGCAACCGACACCTTGCGATTCGAGGGGCAGTTCTGATCACTTAGAGGGATTGAACTTACCTTGGACACTGCAGAGGCTGTTCACCGTGTCCTACGAGCTGCAGGCACCTGCTGCACCCACCGAGGCGCACGTACGCGCACTCACACGAGCCCTGGGTACTCACCCTGTGCTCTGTGGGCGGGAACCAGCCTCCGCCCTCCCGGACGCTTCTTACGGCCCGGGGTGTAACAGTGGATGGGGCCGGTTCCACCTGGGCTCCCTCAGCGGCCCGCCCAGCACCTCGCAGCTCCCAGCACAGGCAAAGGGCTTCGCCCGGCTTCAAAGGAGCCCTCAAAAGAGCTTTCTATAGGCCTGTTTTGCTGCAGATCCCTTCCCCGGGCAGTCTCACCTGCCCTGAAGCTGGTCACCAGAGAAATGCAATTTCTTTTATCTCAGCAAGTATTGTCACCAGTTCTGCAAAGGAACTTCACTTTCATCTCATGGACACCAGTATGAATAACATGAGACACAGCAGACACAGTGCTGATAATCTCTGGCAATTATTCCAGTTACTGAAGAGAACCAAAAAAAAAAACAACAAACCCGGCACTTCACTATGATTATCTATAATATCGTTGAACTGATAAGCATTACAATGCCACTTCCAACACTGTGTGTGGATGTCTAGTAATTCAGAAAAAGTTATTCAGACCTGTCACATGGTTTGTCAGGACTGCACACACTTCCACACAAAAGATCCAACTGTTTAAAATGCTCTTTTCATGTGACCGCTGAGCACGTTACCATTTTCATTCAAGAACACCAGGTATTCATAAAAAGCCCACTCTGCAGATAGCTCCCAGGCAAGTGGCAGTAAATTTACAAGTAAATTGACTCATCTCAAAGTAATTTGACTCAGAGAATTGCAATGTGTCTAGGAAATGCTCTCAGAAAAGGAGCAAATTAATCCAGGTTACAACAAACAGACTTCAGTTTACAACAAACACACTTCAGTTTACCTACATTTCCCAGTTTTGGAAATACACAGCAAAGCCAAGATCTGTCTCTGGTCAGCCAGCACACACAGGAAAGAGGTTAGTGGTGCCAGGTACTGCTTTCCAAAGGGCAGGGGAGAAAGGTTCCTTATGCTTATTTCCCCCCCTGCAAACCACAGCCATTGTCTAAACCCTTCATGCCTCTGCCATCCTTTGATGGCTCGCCCTGCAGTTTGTCACAAATCACAGAAAAAGGGGTTTTTTTTCCTGAGTCTTCCCTCTTAGCTTCCCAGAGCATGGGTTAAACAGCAGTTTATTTGAAAGCATGGCTGCATCCAGAGGCATTATGTGACAGGAAAACTCCTAGAGTCTTACTGCACTGATGCTTCAGGGAGAGAGCAAATTAAGCCAAGCTACAACTTACACTCTTCAGTAAAACAGCCATAAATAGGCTGCTGATTTCTTTTGTTTGGTTGGTTGGGTTTGTTTTTTAATATGCTGTTTGACACAGGTCTTCAGTGAATTGCTGAAAATATTAAACGTAAACCTATGTGATGTTCTGAGGATTAGCTGTTGTGTCTTATCAGCTCTCTCTCTTTATCTCACTCTTTAAAAAGTCACATAACCTTACTCCTAAGTCACAACCTTATTTCCATGACCTGGAAAGGATCCTCTGAAGGTTTTGAGTTTCTTTTGTGTTGATAAATTATTCAGTTCAGATCAAGAACCAGCTTTAGAGCAGAGAGCTGTAGTGGCTTTCTATGCCTGACACCACTCATAGTGATACTTCTTATTTTCACTGAATGGTCTCATTAATAAAGTTTTAAATACCAGAATACCCTGTGAAGCACATTCACTCCTAAGTTCCTCTGAATCTTCTATATCTGTGTTTTCCCTTGAGTGACTATAGATCATATTTGCAATTGGATAGAGCAGAAACCGGTTAGCCTTCATCATAAATTAAATTATGATGACCACTGGGGAAACAGTGACACCCAACTGTCTTTTGGTACTGCCCACTCTTCACCTTAATTATCACAAGACATCTTGTTGGGCCAGTAAGCATCCCCTTTGGGATAATTTAATTCAGTTCCTTTTTCTTATACCCTTACCTCACCAGTTAGTTTTGATGAGGAGCAGGAATCACCATTTAGTTTCCTACAAAAACCCCTGGTTAATGTCTTCTCTAATTTATCTTCAAGTATTTTTAACCAGCACTGAGGTAACATAGTGAAGTGAACTAAACATACATAAATGTCTCAACCAAGAAAATAACAGCCTTTAATTGCCTACAATAACAAGTTTTCTCTCCCTCCCTGAACCTTCTTTGAGAACATCCAAAAACTGAACTAGAGTAAGCTATGTTTTAACCTTTATTTTTCACATTAGTGGATATCTGTAAAACCACTGCTCCCTTCAGCAGTATGTTTTCCTTCCCATGTTGAAAGGAATAAAATGCTGGATTTCATCATGCTTATTTTTGCTCCAAGATAAAATAAGCATTAGTAAATCTGTCAAAATAGTGAGGTGGTTTATTTTTTTTTTTACTTTCCAGCAGAGCCAAGAAAACATTTTTTAAAGTATGGTCAAGCTGAAGCAGCATTTGGGGGAAGGAGGAGACTTTTGACTCATCTATATAATTCTCAACTGCTGTGTTTGTAGACATGACACAATTCCCATTTCAGGCTTTTAAAAAAGTTAGGTTAAAAAAAACCAAAACAAACAAACAAAAAAAACAAACAACAAACCAACACCACAAAAAACATCTGCTCTTGTAAAGTGTACTGTCTGTTTTATCAGCTGAAATCTGTTACCCAGTATATCACAGTATTATTCCTACTGTAAGATGTTAGCAGATACAAGTAAATATTCAGATAGACTATATACAACTGAAGAATAATAAGAATAATCCCCTTGGATCTCATATGTATTTAATAAGAGAACAGTCTGCAAGTAAATTATTTATTCATTAAGCCAGTGCATTGACTGCCATCATGTAGGCATTGTAAAATTCATATATGGAAGCAGAGATGGTGATGCAAAAAAAAAGAACATACTTAACTGCAGAAAAATTCCCAGGCAATACCTGGATTAGCAGTATTTTATACCACCATAAAAACTACTGCAGAGCATAAGATATTTCTCTGGCTACAGTGAACCACAAATAATATTGCAGAGATGCTTAATTTCATTTAATAGCACTGAGATGGGCATTTCATATAAGAGAGAGCCTGACTGCTTAGAAAATTTGATTCACAGCAGTCCCCAGTGAAACTGGCCAAATAATTTATTGTGAATAAAGCCTAGTCTAAAGTTGGTCATTTCTCACAGAATAATTCCTATGAATAATTTTTCTCATTATTCAGCTAGCTCTAGACCACAGCCTATTTACTTTTGAGAAAGGTACTAAATGATAAACTCCTGAGTGGAGTTATAGAGCTTCACTTAGAAGTTGCACTTTAGGAATGTTGCTGTAACTCAATACTGAATCGTATCATATACAGCACATATATAAATAAGAGAAAATCCCATAAATCTGATCAAACTATTAAAACCAGTCTTCTGGAAATGACTTGTATTTGCTAAATTCAGAATAATTGAGTGATGTTATAAGTTAAAAGAAATTTGGGGCCAAACTCTATGTCCTAGCCAGGATGGGGATAATTTTCACCAGAAGCTAGGAGAGGCCACAGCCAGGACAGAGAACTGAACCAGCCAAGGGGATATTTGATACCATCCTGACTCATGCCCACCATACAAGAGAGCAGTTGCATTTTATATCACTCATTTTATATATTATTTCATTAGCTTTATTGCTGTTCCTGCTTGGTTCTGCCCTCTCTGCTCCCTGCTTCTGTGTTCCCAGTGCCCTCTGGAGTTGTATCTTCCCAGCCTTGTGTTGGAGCTAGTCACTGTTATAGAGAAGTACCCATGAAAGCAGTAAGTTGTCTCCTACAGCCCCACTGAGTGCCATAGCCACTGGACCACTAGGTATTTGGGGACAATGCCATTTTTTGTGTTTCATTTTTCAGGCTTGTTCCTTTGAAAAATTTTAGCCTGACAATTAGATACTTTCTGACAATCATCCAAAGTAAGAACAAAAAATCCAACTCTGCTGACTGCTAATGTTTGCATTTACAGAACTGAACTGACTAATGCATTGTCTACAAACAATTGTCTTTGTTGTTTTCTACTAACACCATATTTGTAGTTGGATGTTCCTGACCACTTGCCATTCCAGTCTCATGGAAAACCTGTCCATCTATAAGCTGCTGCTTTATACCCCACTGTCTTCTCTCTATGCATTATGTTCTTAGAACTAGCACAGGGTCCTCACATTGCATTTTTCTTTTAAGTTACTTCCCCACCCCCACTCCTCATGTGTCTCTGTAAGCAGCCTTCATAATCCAGGGAATGCCTTTACATATTTTATTTTTCAGAGACAAGTTGACCATTAAGCACCTTTTGTCTCCTTCCAAAGCCATTAAAAATCTTTAGTTGCCCTATTTCTAGGGGGCACAGGCTGCTGCTGCAAGGCACTTATCTACAGATTACTGTAAGCACACTTCTTTCCTATGACAAAGGTATTTAGTTCTCCAACATAAGTTAGCAGCTCAAGAAAGAAGTGATTAGACATGAAAAGAATAAGCAAAAAAACCACGTGTTGATGTCTTAATCTTTTCAAACTGCAGTACTAGAAGGCTGGTGATAAATGGCATTTTTCAAGCCAAAATAAAATTAACATGAATTTCACTTCATAGTAGGTGAACATTCTTCCTGCTGATTTCACAACAAGAAAACTGGAAATGCAAATTACTTAGAGACTGTTTCAAATACAGCAAGAAACAAGCACATTCATATTTATAGACATGACACTGTTACTTTGAACAAGAGTGTCAGTTCTCACCTCCTGCTGACAAATGTACTTTATCACAATGCTTATGACCACTGGAGAATATTTCTTAACACATTTTATTCCCTTAATTATGTCCACAAGACAGACATTTATAGAAACAGAAGAACTGGAGAAAACATTTCTTCCTGCATTTCTGGACTGGCAGTTGACACTTTAATTTCTGTAGAACGCTGTCAATCTTGCACAGTGCAACAGGGATCACTGGGAGAAAGAACACAAGATGAACTGGTGGAGGGTGGCAAACTTTTGGAAATTCTAACTGAAAGCTGCTGAAACCCATTTGCCAAGTTGACTGAAGCTGTGTTTGCACAACACCTTCTTGAACTGCATGTGCTAAAGGATTCCATTCTTCACTAGCTAAAACTATTATATGGCCTTTGATGTAATTAATAAGAGTTTGTGAAGTCTCCTTCTCTGAAGGCATTCAAAACCCACCTGGATCTGTTTCTGTGTGTCCTGATCTAGGTGATCCTGCTCTGGCAGGGGAGGTTGAACTCGATGATCTCTTTTGGTCTTTTCCATTCTCTACCATTCTGTGGTTCTGTGACAGCTAAGGCTGAGAACAGTGGTGCCCAGGGGCTGAACTTGGCCTGCAAGAACACTGCACATAGAGGATTAGAAACAAAAGCTGCAAGATGCTTTTGCAAACCGAGCTCATTAAAACATATCACAAGTACAAACCCTGCCAGTCAATGGGAGGTTTGCCATTTATTGCAAAAGCTGATTACACTTCATTATCTCTTCTTTATCAAGTGTTGTGGCATACTTTTCAGTTGTGAATGCCTGGCTAGCTGGGAGACAAGCTTGCTAATGCCAACAAACCCAGATTATTCACTCACCAAAAATGACAGGATGTAGAGCATCTTTGAAAGCTATAAAATAGCATTAGTCAGATCTAATAAATAGAAATTTTCATCTGTGTTCATTAATAACCCAGGGAATACGAATAGTGATGGCTTTTTCATAAATAGAGATGGTAAATCTAATTCAGGTGAAGCAAATTACTTCAAAATGCAGAATCTCTTGCTAGATTCCAGAGTATTTGTGATATCAGAAGAAAACTGACAGACCCCCCAAGATGTATTTTCATTGTGTATTCATTAACCCATGTCATGGATGCACTTCAGTGAATATTTAATTATTGAATGGTGGGGATTATACACAGCTATTTGGATAATGGAAAACAAGAAGTAATTATTTAACCGGTAAACATTTTGGCAGATAGTTTTTATTGCTTTCAGATATTTTTTATTGCTTTGAGCAACAGCTGAGAATAATGTATCTTTTAAGAGTAAGAGTGTGTCATGAAGTACAGGATCTATAATGATGATTTTGAGAGATCAGGTAAGACTGAAGAACTCTAGTATGAAGTGTTAAAATAAAAAATAACTTCAAATGTGAACACTTCAAAAACCCAACCCTCACAACCCAAGCTTACTTACTAAGGCTGCTAATGGCATGATTTCCTGCCCACTGTCTCCTGTTTGTTCCTCCATTGAGAAATCTAGGAATAAGAGTGACAAAGAAACATTAATCTCTCAAAAGCAAACTTTAGGAAAGAACACACATTTCATTCTACCAAATTAAATTCAGCTCTCAATGAAAATGTCTCATTCACCTTTCAGTAGAAGGATACCATTTTGTACTTTTTTGAGAAAGCCATTCTCCTTCTAAAAGACAAAGGCAAAAAATACACCTGAAAGATGGCATTTGTCATTTTATTGGCTTGATAAAAGGTATTACTCCTCCTTTCAGATCCTTCTTCATTTACATGCTCAGAATATCATGGTAGCAAAAGCTTAGTCACCAAGAATACAATTACACATATTGAAGATCACTTTTTTTTTTTTGTGCAAATTTATAATTCACAACTATGACATTCATTTGTAGCAGAAAACTGTATGCCTGGATACATGCTTGGACCTTCCTCTTAGTATACAGCACATCTTAAATTATTTTTTTCTATATAAAAATTATTTCTATTAGAGAAAATAAAATTAGTATTGTGTGTATTTGCCCATAGCCACTACTGTGCTACCACCATGTTGATGCAAACCATTCCCAGGTCCTTTAAGTCATGACCCCAGAGATAAAAATCCTGAAGAGACTTGAAGTTCGTGTGACACTGGTATGAGTAGAACTTAATGGAAATCTGTTATTTATATAATTGAGACATATCTTTGGCCAATTCTCAAGAGGGAATCCCTAAATAGTTATTGTCATGTGTCTTCTTCTCATCAAAGACCAATACCTAGTTCACATCTAAAAGAGACCTTGATTTATCCCACAGCTCTTAGTTCCCTGCCTTCTGAAGGTGTTTATCTCTCACCACCAGCACAGAAAGGGCATACCAATCTATCTTATACTGGCCCTGTAAAAGTTAGCTCAAATTAATACCACCCATAGAAAGGTGGTAGGTATGCTGGGGAATCTTGGCAGAGAACCAGCCAGTACTGCATGGCCATTACTTGGTACTGCAACTGTATGCAACATCAAAGCCCTCAGACACAAGAGGAATTATTTTTGCTATGCTACAGTATGAGATTTGAATCAGAATTTAAAAGCAGGATTCATTTTTCTTGATTAAAAAATAACAAATTTAAATGTTTAATTGCTATTTTAACAGGATAGTAAGGAAAGAAATTCTTTAGTTGGAAGTTAGTTACAAAATTAAGTAGCTAGCTCAAATTGCACTTGCACCCTGCTCTAGATTTAGGGAAATGAGGGGATCTGATAAAAGCATATTTTGATCCCTATGCTTTGTTTCTGTCTCAACTGTTTTTCTGCTTCATAGACAGTAAATCTTGTGTAACTAATCTTAGAAGTTTAATGACCTCTCAAGTTTGGCTCAAGAAGTTAATGATGCTGATAGAACATTACTTCACGATTCAATGGTGTCCTCTTAAGAACCCTAAAAATTCCCCTTACCTGCCAACACAACACTTTCTCTCAATGAAGGAACACATTTCTGGACCTACATATAGTTCATATCATTTCAAGAATTTCCTTCTCCTTTCCACAGACCTCTGCTGCTCCATCTGTATCTTTTTTTTTCTAAGAAGTTTTGTTGGGTTTAACTGTAGTTTGCTTTTAGTTTAGGTGTTCTGTTTTGCCTTATATCATTAAAAATATAAACAAACCAACCAAACAAAACCAAACACAAACCAACCAACCCACCCAAACCAAACCCATGTAAAACATTGTCTATGTCCCAGCTGGGTACCTCACTTTGAGTTTCATTGTTCAGTCTCTGCTAATTTTGCCTTGTTCCACAGCTCAGCTTAGTCCAGAAAGTGGCTAACAGGACTGTGCATTGTCCTAGGCTGCTTCTGTCACCACCTTGGCTATTATATTGCAATGAGATATGAAATATTTTCTGGTTACATGAGTGGAAAATACAATGGCAGATAGTGATTTTGGAGAAGCAGTTTTTATAACAGTGACATTTTCCTAATTTCAGCAACAATTCACACTTCAAATTAATTAATACTTTGTATTAATTATTACAGATAATTGTCCAGACTGTCGTTCCTGTTACCCAAGTATGAACATAGCTGGTTTTTTTCAGACTTAACAGTTTGCAACTATTTAAACTTGTGAAATATGCTAATATTTAGAATTTCTCATGGGGCTATTTAATGCAGTATCTACCAGTTGCTAATGTCACAATATTTAGAGAAGATGCTTGACTGGGTAGCAGTAACTAAGACCATAAAGAGTAGGGAGCTGGTTGCTTCAAGCAAAACACTGCTTTGGCTACAAGAAACAACATGCACTCTACAAACTCCTTCATATGCAATGACTGGGATAACATTATGTGTCACAAAATCATTTTTTTAGAACTTTCTGAGAAACAGCATGCAGTTGTAATTAATAAAGATAAAAGCAGTATTTACAGGTCATGACACAGCAGAGATTCTAAAAACACCACAGTCGGAATTTAGTCTCTTTAAACTGTGTTCTGTGGAGAGCCAGGAAAAAAATTCTCAAAGTTGCCCTGATTGTAAACAGAAATCAAAAAAGACCAGAAGAGAACAAGAGCACTGATCTAACCTGCCATGATACACTTGTCTTTAAATCCTTGTTGAAGGTGTTTGTGGGATCCCCATGTAATAAAAGAAAACTTTGCAATCTGTTGTTTCAAATGGTTCTCTTTTTTTCCTGATGGGAAAAAAAACAAAACAAAACAAAACAAAACAAAACAAAACAAAACAAAACAAAGAAGAAGGAGGAAAAAAAAAGTCAACAAATTAACAACTTATAGGCATGTTTTCTATAAACTCTGTAAACTTCATTCAAAACTTCCTGACAGTAATTCAATTTTCTATTCCGTACACGGAGGTAACTTTGTGTTTTTCATTAAACCTTAATTGACTGTTTACATTTGATGTCTCAAATGGATAGGAAGAAAGATTTGTCCCTGGATTAGATTGTTTTTTTCCCAGATGTTGGACATGCACTCATATCTAGCTACAGATATTGATCCTTTATTGAATTGCAAACTTCAACATGGTGACAATTGTGATAAAGGATATTAGTGGTTCTAATCTCTTCTGTCATTTTGGTATTTCCAAATTTATCAATTTGTCTCCCAGTTACTTGTAGGAAAATATTTTTCTACTTTTTCCATCAGAATGAAAATTGGTTTATAGGAATATACTTTTCAGCAGATATCTTTTTCCTACAAGAGCCAACTCTATAGATTGACTAATTAATTCTCCACAACCAGCTTATTTAAAATACACTGATAAAAGGCCAGCTGCAGAAGCAACTACACTAAAATGCTTCTGCCCCAACACCATAATGAGAAACCATGTTTATTATTTGGATTTGATTGTTCACAGCTGGTGCTTTCATCAGCCAAGAATAACTAGTGGCTGTTGGACCCATGCTACAACATTGTTGAGTTGTAATGTCCCCAAAATACATTTTGTAGTGTTCAGATGCAAGGTTGTTGGGTTTTTTTTTAATATAATTAAAAAGGATAGTTTGTAATTTGGGGTTTGGGGTCTAACTCCAGCATCTCCTAGATGTATAACTGCTTATAGTGAGTTAATTTGAACACTTCTCTAGTCAGTGTACTTACAGACTTAGGATTCAAGAATTGTTAACTTTATCAACTTCAGTATCATAGAATCACAGAATATTCTAGGTTGGAAGTGACTTGAAACACTTGTTTCTTAAACATAAATCTGGAGCTACTGCATAAAATCTTTACCCAGTCACCTGCTTTGTCTCTGAAAAACATTTTCCTAAATATGATGTCTAATACAAACTTTTTGGTGTATAGTACAACACATACAGAAGCAGCCAAGGGGATTTTAAGAAGAAAATTATATTTCACTTAGGAACCTATAAAAATTTCATTCCTTGTGAAAGTCTTGCTTCATTGAGGTTATTTCCCCTTGGTGAATCCATGTTGACCACTCCTGATAACCTTTTCCTCCACATATAATTTTCTAGTGAAATGCATCCACTGCTTTGATGGATCATAGTGTTGGTTTAAGAGCACAGCAACAACACAACAATAGAGGACAGGAACTGAAGCATTCTGGATTTACATCAAATAACAGCAAGATTTAAGCAGATTTGCTACACACCAAGAAAGTGGGTACTAGCTTAAAGAACATTAGTCTTGCCAGCCACCCAAAGCAAATTGCTCTGATTACAGAAGTTGACATACCGAGAAGAGTACATACAATTTTTAATACTTCATATGGTTTGTAATTACAGTTATTTCTGGCTGTTGTGTGCAAATCAACATCCATCTGGATGATGTGAGCCTTAATGAAAAATTAGAAGCATTACAGCAATGTCTTTAAACACTAAAGACAAACTTCAACTTTGAGTAATCCAAGTGCTAGGTTTGTCTTATCTTTCAACTTTAATGTGGATGTAGTCATTACCTGAATAGGTTTAAAGAATTCAGGCAAATTCTTGGGATTTGATTGATGTGATGTTATAAATACAACAGCTCTGATTTCTTACCATATAAATGAAAGACAGTTATGAGAACTGTTAAATTTCTGGAGTTTATTGACACTTGAGGCTCAAGTTACCAAATTTTGTACTTCCCCATTATAATTCTACCAAATCTAGTATATCTATCTTTCCTAGGTGTCATTCTACTGGGAAAAACTTCCCTGGCTTACAGACAAGTAATACCTGAAGTCCAGGAGTCAGCATCATCACAAATGAAATAAAAATCTGGCCAGACTCATGTAAAGAAAATCAAATAATCTGCTGTTTCTACCATATTCACATTTTCACATGGATTCCACCCCAAGCACACACTTTTCTAACATGTTTGCCGAATCCAGGCTTTTGCTCTGGATAATGATACTGTTGATGAATTCAAGGAAAGCACTGCAATTAACAGTTATTCTTGGAAAAAAAGAAGAAAAAAAGAAAAGGTAAGAACCATTTAGGTATGAAATACACAATTTGAGAGCAGAAAGACATTACAATAGCAAACCAAAGTAGATGGAGTAGGTGGTTACGGAGGAAATTCAGAAGCCTAAGGAGGGCAGAGTCTCTGCTGCCTGCACAGCAGCCTCTACTACTGTCTCCCCTGGGTGTAAGAGATAAAGTTGCAGTGACACAAGAGAATGATTAATCAGTGAATCCCTGTTTGAAGTAGTTTCTGAAGAGGTTAGAAAATAAAGCAGAAAAGAAACCCAAGACTCAATGATTTGCATGAACAAAACCATGTTACCCAGAAGAGGTTTATTACTCCCTCCTTTGTCATTGCCAGCACTGTACTCTGTAGGTTACTAATGCTTGTTTCACAGGGGCACAGTGGGTATGGTATACTGAGTCTTTGTGCTTACTTTGAACTCAGGGCTCTGCACTGTGAACCTGCTGTTCCTCAGCTCCTTCCATGTATGGCCAGGTTTGGAAACTGTCTCCTCTTCCGCTTCTTCTCTGAAGGAGGCATCTTAGACAGAAATGATAGGGATTTGCAACACAAAACCTGACCATGACTTTGCCATCTGTACAGCACAGAAGTACTTCCTTCTTAGGAAGTCAGTAATTGGTAGGAAATGCACAAATATACCAAATATATTCATATATTTATAAATATACTCCAAATATACTAATATACTAAGTCCACATCCTACTAATTTGTCTGTGAAAGCATTCAAAGCAGTTTTCTCTTATGGTTACTAGTAGAAATTCATTGTCTCTCTGAGAATTTTGCCTTTTTAAGAGACTTGCTATCAAGAGTCACCAGGTTCTCTAAAACTGCTTATGTAGTCACAGATTTATAACAAGAAAAAATTGCTTTTGGTTGTTCTGCCTTCTTATTAAGGTCAGAAATTATATAGGAGATTACATATTTGTCCCTAAAGAGAAAGTGATTTATAGCCTTTTCCAGAGAAGTATAAAAAGCTGGAATGTATTTTCTTTCCTCTTTCCAATCCAAAGTTTTAGGAGAGTTTTAAAAAGTGATATTGAATGTGCAAACATGAACAACATCTAATCATTAACAGCAATATAAGAATATCACTACACTCCAGGCCTTCTGTATGACAGGCTCAGCTTTGTACAGCTGAAAGGTAAAGCTTAATAATTTATTAGTTATTATTTAGAACAAGTATTAAAATTTAATTATTTAATATATTTAATTAATTGCATTTTCATTCAGTTCTCTTTTCCAGGCTAATGAATTCTAAACTACTTAGTACCTGTGACCAGTAAGAAGTCAGTCTTTGTTTACACTGGCAACCCTTGTAGATTTTCTGCATTTAGCATGTTCTTCTGAAATAGGGCTGTGACTGCACATGACAGATTTGGCTTACAAAGAGGCATAGTGCTGTGCTCTGTTTTGTTCTCTGCTCCTTTTCTGATCATTCCCCTGGCATGGTATTTGCTTCATTCTGTTACTGCTACTGGGCTCAGAGATTATATTTTCATCAGACAGACATGCAAACAAACAGTGACCCTGAGGTCACTTTCTGAAGCCTGCTTATACCTCAGCATTTCCCAACATTTTAAAATAAGGATCATTTTTTCCCCCAGTGTTGCACTATTTTATCATTCTCATCAGGCAAACTTCATACTGAATACCTTTATGAAGACCGTGGTCAGCAGATCAAGGAAAGTTGCTGTGCTGTGCTCCTCAACACCAGGGTCTTCTTTGGGTTGTCCAGTTTAAGTGCCAAGAAAGGGGCAAGGCAGGAGAGAGCTGAATAAGACATGAGAGCCAAGAGGAGAGCAGAGGAGAGCCAAGAACATCATCAAAAGGAGCTGCAGGAACTGGACAAAGAGGAGACACTGCAAGAGCAACCACCACTTACTTGAAGGGCATTTGCAAAGGTGACAAAGGTAACAGTTTCTCAGTAGTGGCAAACAAACAAGGGATTTAAAAAGATAAATGTCCAAGCTTTAGAGGATGGTAGAAGCAGCAGTGAAAAATCCCGGTGAATACCAACATATATTCATAGGGTTTGCATAGTTACAGTAAAAATTTGTTTGAATTGACAATGATTCATCCATAAGATTTTACATCCTTAAAAAATATTCATGTAAGAGCATTTGAGTCTTTGCAGCCTCAAAAAGAAGAGAGAGCTCTTAAAAGAAAGTGTGTCCTTAGCACTTACCCACTGGGATTGATCAGAGTAACTCATACAACTTAGTTTGGGCAACCAGCCAGGCAGATCAAGGGGTCCTGATCCACTTTGTTGACTGATTCATGGCATTACAAGCATAGGAGATGCTGAAGACTGAAACCTTCAGAGAGAGATGAAACAGGGGTAAGCAGGTCTCAAATGTTTTCAGTATTAGAATATTTTTCCATCAGCTCTTTCCCAAGAGTTTATATTGCATTTAATGAGGTTCATGGACTCCTGATTTAAAAATAGCTGTTTTCTTTCAGTACCAAAGAAAAGGGACAGTAATATATCAGTTTCCCATTGCAGTGAACAAGTGACTAGAAAAGCATTCCTAGCATAAATTCAAGTGTGAATGCAAAAAAATATATATATCCTTGTTCTGGTTTATGTTAGTAAAAAGCAACTTCTCTAAAAATTGGTATGAACAAAAATGATTATAGGTAACAGGAACTGAAATGGGTCTCAACATAATTTTCATTAGTTTAAGCTT
The DNA here is from genome assembly GCA_024611195.1 of Ceyx melanurus. NCBI lineage: Eukaryota > Metazoa > Chordata > Aves > Coraciiformes > Alcedinidae > Ceyx > Ceyx melanurus. Next base: position 14,431 of record JANHGL010016532.1, read on the forward strand.
TACTCTAACTGCATCATCACACACAGCAGTGAGATGAAGTGGAAGTCCACGCTGCTGTACCTTGGCAGCCAGTGCTTCCATTAAAGAGGCAGAAGCACCACCCTGTACTACACACACTGAAAGAGAAAAGAGTGACTTCCTGCTTAGTTTCATCATCAAGCAGATGAGGCAGAAATATGGAAATTTAACAGGTTAGTCATCTCACCCAGAATCCTTGTAGAAGCTCTTGCCTCGCCTCCTTCACCCCTTAAAAAAAACCACGAGGCATCTGACACAAAGTCTGACACTCTCTAACAGGACAGTATCACATCTTCAAGGGTGACACTGATGAAGATGGGGACAAAGGCTAGACAAGACTGGAGAAGACTCTTGGGAGGCCTTATTGCAGCCTATCTGAAGGATATCTACAAGAAAGATGGGGAGGAACTTTTTACAAGGGCTTGTAGTGACAGGACAAGGGATAATGGCTTCAAGCTGGAAGGGGGTAGATTTGGATTAGAAATTAGGAAGAAGTTTTTCACTGTGAGGGTGCTGAGACACAGGAACAGGTTGCCCGGGGCATTTGTGGGTGGTCCAACCCTGGATGTGTTCAAGATCAGGTTGGATGGGGCCATGCACAACCTGCTCTACTGGGAGGTGTCCCTGCCCATTAAAGGAGGGTTAGAAAACCTTTAAGGTCCCTTCCAAACAAAACCATCCTGTGATTCTATGAAACAGTAAGAGAGACCATGGGTAAAACAAGGGCTGTAATTCCTGCTTTTTTAATTATGTCAATAGTTGTGTTTGTATCACAGGCTTTCAGTTTGTCCTCCTGAGAATCCTACACTGTCATGCAGTCCCCTTGTTTTGGGAACTCATGCAGACTGTTTAAAAAAATCTGGTTATTTATCCAAAAGAGCAAATTACAGCAGCTACTAATTGCTCGAGGATGTGTGAGAACAGTGGTGGAGTAGTAAATGCTGTAGGAGTTACTGTGGGTCTCCAGTGCACAAAGGAACTGAAGAGAGCCAGTTCTGTAAGAGAAAAACATCTGGAAAGCATCCAAAAAATACACTAAGGAAAATTTTTTGTGACAAATTCTGGTGTCTAAAGAGACTACTGTTGTAGATTAATTTTAAACAGTGTCATTTGGATTACTACAGGATGAAGAGACAAGTGATCCTTTTTAGTAAGTGAAAACGTTGTAAGAGATGCATTTTAATAATTTTAATGATTATGTTTTAGAAACTTAAGAAAAGCATCCTCAAAGGCTCTTCAGGAAATAGAAATGTAGGCAGGATGTTCTTAAAGGCATGAACATTGATGTGGCATGAAAGTTCAAACAAGACCCTTCCATCCAATGTATGATTCAAGCTAATAAAGAAATAAAGCCCTGCTGGGTCAATGGGAGCCTACCCATGGGTTTCACTGGGATTTCACTCCAGCAAGCCTCAGATGGAGTCCTGCTTTAATTTAAAGTTGGATTTGCAAACTCAAAACAGTACTTTTTCTTTGAGGAAGATTTCTTAAGTTGTAGTGCAACCCAGCAGGCAAAGTTAAATGCTGCTTTCCTGCCCATCTGCCAGTTTCTCACTTGTTACATCCTTCAGATCATCCCACAGCCAGCTGCTCACTGATCAGCATCACTGTGGTTACCTGCAGGTTTATTTCTGCCTCTTTCTCTACTAGATCACTCATTTCTGGTTTGTACTGTCAGCTTACACTAAATTCACCTTACCCCAGCTTGGGTCTGGAGCCAGTAAGCCTTCCTGCTCTGAAGGAACTAACCTTTCACTTGTCAACCTGTTTGACCACCTCAGCTGGTGTGTGATCACAACCATGGACACTTCTTCTAAGCAATGCACAGAGGCTGGGGGCAGACACTGGAGCTGTGCTGATTTACCTCAGGCTTCTGTTTCCTGACACGTCCACTGCTCTCAGGAAACCTCCTCCCAGAGGCCTTCACTGCCATGTCAGTGCAAATGGGGGCTGCCTGGCCCTCACCAAAGTCCCCGACAAGTAAGGTGCAAGTACTAAAGTGGTAGGAAAGGTATGGGGAAATTAGAGCAGCAGAAATATCCTTTACAACTATATTAAATAAATCCGTTTGCTTTAATTATATATATATATATATATGTGCTTTTCTATATTACTGTCCAGAGCACTTGGAAAGCAGAGCTAAAGTCTGCAAGACTAATACATCAATCAATGAGCTTTCCAATCAATTAAGGGATCAGAGTGGGAGGGAGGCTTTTCTGTCTCTGGTGCTGCTCAAAAGGACGAGGTCATCCTCACCTTGCTGTTGATGGATCTCTCTGAGGAAAGACCTTCAGCATTTAATTGAAGACTGTTATGTTAGCCATGAATGAAGGGTGATGCTTCCACTACAGTTGAGACAATGAGAACTCTGATTTGCACCCTGTCTTTGAGGGCTGCTGCTGACACCTCCTTCCTGAAGGTGCTAGATTATGTGGCTCTCAGTTAGAGGTGATAAATTGCACCACTGATTGTGCAGAAATCATGGAGGAAGGTAATTTAAAAGTTTTTCAGCCATTGCCACATGATGTTAAGATCTCAACCTACTATTCACAGTAAATGACTCCATGAAACACAGGGAACGCTGCCTCAACATGAGGAAAAACTTCCTTGTGAGAGTGACAGAGCCTGGAACAGGCTGCCCAGAGAGGCTGTAGAGTCTCCTTCTCTAGAGACTTTCCAAATCCACCTGGATCTGTCCCTGTGTGGCCTGCCCTGGGTGATCCTGCTCTGGCAGGGGGGACTCGATGATCTCCAGAGGTGCCTTCCAACCCCCAACATTCTATGATTCTATGAGAAATTAATATTCTAGCAAGATTTTTTTTAATTCTCCTGCAAGTGTTGTAATAAACACTCTGTAAAATTCTCTCACCAAAGCAACATCCAGCAACCCAGAATAGTGCCCTTCAAGATGTTAGTCTGGAGCCATCTGCTGGTTGTATTACTGAGCTTCAAGAGACAGATATGAAAAAACACGACTTTTTATACCAGTTATTTTATAATAATTATTAAAATAACAGCATATACCCATAGATTAATCACCTAAGTATGTGGTGTTTCTTGTGTACTGGTTCTTTAGTTTTTAAATACTCAGTGAGCTTAATATAACCCAATTATCAACTAAAAAAGAATCTATGTTGCTTTCATAAACACAATAAAAAAGAGGGAAAGAGGCCTAAGAAAGCTCTTCTTTTTTACTAATACCGAGAAGAAACCAGGGAATAAGGTAATACTACTGCTAAGATGTAAATAATTTAGTAAAGTAATCCACATACCTTTAGTTTTATTGCTGTCACAAAGAGGGTAAATAATTCTTATTGACTTATTTGATGTTTCATAAGGTATAAAACTACACCGAAAAAACCCCAACCCCACGAACACAAAACCCCACCCCCCATAAAGTTTAAAAGCAAAACTAAAGAAAAAAAACACAAAACCCCACAATGACCCACCAAAAAAAAAAAGAAAAACCAAACCCCCAAAACCCAACCCAAACCAAAAATACAAACCCCCAAACCACAAGAAAAAAAACCCCCCAATGAACAAAACCAACCCATACCACAAAAAGAAGATAAACAAAAAACCACAAACCACAGAAGAAAAAATGAAAAACAATAAAAACATTAAACAAAAAAATAATTTAAAAAGCAAACAAAAAAAAGAACAAAAGAATACACTAAAATGCACACAGGAGAAAGAAAAAACAGGTATCAAAAAAATACTAAAAAAATTATGACAAAACCACCAAAAAAATTCCCAAACCTGCAAAGACCTAGCCACAGTATCACACAATAAACACAAACAAAAATACAAAGAAAAACAAAAAACACAAAAAAAACAGCCACCACCACCCAAAACACAGAAAAATCCCCCAAATAAACAAATCCTCTCCAAAACAGAAACAAACCGACCCAGAAATACACAGAAACACCAAAAATAAACAAAAGAAAGCTCAAAGAAAAAACAAAAAAACCACAACAAAACAAAGCAGAGAAAATTTTTTTCAAGAACTAAAAGTAAAAATAAACAACAACCCACGAAAGAACCACCAAATAACACAAAACCCCTTACAAAGCAAAGCAAGAACCCCGTACTCCCCCCCCACCCTCCTGTGGGCGGCTCAGGGAGCGGGCCGAGAGGGGCGCAGCCGAGGCGGGGCTGGAGCGGTGCGGGTGCCGAGTGTGCGCGGGGCCCTGTCCGAACGGGCGGGGCCGTGAACACCAGTGAGTGTGGCCGAGTTGCGGGTGCCGTGTCTGGGCCTCGAGCGGCCTTGGGCTGGGCCCTATTCCAATGGGACTTGGCCGTGAGCGCTCATGAGTGGTACTAAGGTCTTGAGGGCGGGTAGCGGTGCGGAAGACGTGTGCGTGGGGCAGTAAACACGCGTGGGTGGGGCCGAGGCGGGACTGAAGAGGTGCGAGTGCCGTGTGGGCACAACCCTGTGTGCCCGGGGCGGAGCCGTGAGCACCCGCGGGCGGGCTGAGGCGGGGGAAGAGTTTCAGCCTCCTTGCGTGGGCGGGTCGGGGTTGTGGCTGTGGGCGGGGCCGCGGCCGGGGGGAGGGTTCCGGC